>JAROOJ010000072.1:0-55041 GCA_030578275.1 Meda fulgida | reverse complement strand
ACTCATTTTAAAACCATTTTTAGAAATGGAATATGTTTAGTTAGACCTCAATTGTTCTTAATTGGTCTTAATTAATTCTAATTGGATCATGTTAGTGGTTCTGTCTCCTGATTGGTTGGTAGTTTCATAAGGTGTTTTTCTATGTCCTTATCTATTTCAGATTGATTTGGAAGTGGATATTATTCTCATTCCATTGGACCTTGGGTCTTATGTCCCTAAAACGTCTTAATTGATCTTGCTTGATCCTGATTGGTGTCTATCAGTAAATCTGACTCCTGATTGGTTGTTGATTCTTTTTAGTGTGTTTTAGTTTATTTTTAAACTATTTAGGAGAGGATTGTGGTTTGAGTTAATCCTAAAACAGGTTTGGGTTGGTCTTGAATAGTCCCAATTGATTGGATTGGTTATTATCCCTAATTCTGTCCTCTGATTGGTTGCTGAGCATTAGAGTATATTCTTGTGCGATTTTAGACCTTTTTGGTGGTTTTCCTTGGTTTGAGTGTGCTATTATTTTGGTGGTATTTGATTTCGATGGTTTTCTTATGATTTTTTTGGTTTCTGAGTGGGGCGGGTTAAATCGGCTAGGGTTAGGATAGTGAGGGGAATAAGGTCTAGGGTTGGAGTGGCGGGTGCTAGGGTAAAGTTAGTGTAGGGTTAGGGTTAGGTTTTTGAAAAGACAACGCCTCCCCCCGGACGACCTCTCCTGGTCATCCAGTTAGATAGGAAGGACGCAGAAATGCACTGGCCGGCGCATGTTTCTGATGAGGCTGATCCACCAATAACCCCAATGTTTTTAGTCTTAGTATTACTTCCCCTATTTTTATGTTTTAAATAGCTTCTCAGTTTCAGAATCCAGCTCTTGGCCATACCCGACTCGCTCAGATCCCATCTTGCTCATCGGAAATCCTGACCGAGCTCATCCCCCCAAAAAAGAGTTAACTCATGATTGCCTTCAGACACGGAACGTCCTCCAACACAATTTTAACCCAACGTGATAATCCCCCCCCTTTTTTTTAATGAACACATCTTCAGTGGTGTACCTCAGGATCATCAGGTGTTTCGGCTCTTTAAACACCAGACACCCTCCTCTGAGGCGGCCCGCCCAAGGGGATCAGTCCTGGACGTGTGTTCAGACAACCTCCATGAACCTCCCACTAACTAAGTACCATTCGCATCTACCCAAAAAACACCAACCCGAATACAATTTCATAACTCAAACTACAAAGGGCCTCCCCGCCAACCCAACAATCTCAAACAATTTATCTAACCCCCTAATGCTAAGCATCGATAGAAGACTGGGAATCCTGTTACGGCCATTTTAACCCAAGGCCACCCTCTCTGCGTGCTGTCCAAGTGGACCCAAAGAGGTCGGATACTTTACCTACCCAAACCAAGTAACCCCTTCGTTAACACCGCAAGGTATCCCAGGGTACCCGAAAAAGGGCCTGTGTCACGAGTTTATGATTGGCGGGTACAAGTGCCAAAATTGGCAATAACGAGTACCAAGCTTCTACCAGCCACAACCCTAAGTAAATGCAAGAACCTTAACAGACATCACACTTACCAGTGTGACCGCAAGGGAGCATAACCTTAATGAATTACTGACTTCAAAAAACACCTATCCTAATCTACCCACTATCACATTCTTGGTAACCCTCCAATCCTTTATTACCCATAATCCTCGGTGATCCGGCCGTCCCGTTATCGCTGTTTCCAACGTGAATTCCAACACCATGAAACCTTCCCGATCCAATCGACTAATTCCTCTTTTCGATTTTTTTACGATTTTTATACCACCACCTAGGAGTAACCTGTTTCCCTAACCTAACCATTAAACAGAGATACTAAATTCCCAAAGTCAAAAAACAATCCCACCTTCAGCCTCAAACCCCGACCTCCCCACCCCCAACCAACCAGCACTAACCACTACACCACCCAATAATCTCCTATCCACCTCATCCAAACCTAATATATCTAATCCCCAATCTGTCCCAAAAACAATTATGTGTATATATCCCAATGCCGGCCTTGAACCCAGGTCCTCTAGTCTCAAGTCTTCCGGCACTAACCACTCCATCAAACCTTTCCACAATCTCACCTAACTCTCTGCACACTTAACCAAGGAAAATCTATCATCCCGAAAAATTGGCCAAAGCCAGTCTCGAACCCGGATCTCCCGATCTCGAGACTACCGGCACAAACCACTCAACCACCTGATTCTCCAAAATCGACTATCATAAATATCAATTAATCCTACTACTATAATAATAATAATAATAATAATATTAATCATAATAATCATAATAATAATAATAATAAAAAATATATAAAAAATTAAATAATTTAATAAAAATCTATATTGCAGGTACAGAACTAATCTAATTAAGTCACCCTCCTATGAGGGGTAGGTTCAAAAAAAAAAAAAAAAAAAAAAAAAAAAAAAAAAAAAAAAAAAAAAAACTAAATTAATTAAGCCCCAAATCCCTGTAAGGGGTAGGTTTTAGTGCTTGTGCAGATACAGGGATAGTCTAATTAAATCACCCTCCTGTGAGGGGTAGGTTTAGGTATACTAAAATAATCAGGCCCCAATCCCCTGTAAGGGGTAGGTTTTAGTGCCTGTGCAGGTACAGGGATAGTCTAATTAAATCACCCTCCTGTGAGGGGTAGGTTTAGGTATAATGAAACAATCAAGCCCCAATCCCCTGCAAGGGGTAGGTTTTAGTGCTTGTGCAGATACAGGGATAGTCTAATTAAGTCACCCTCCTGTGAGGGGTAGGCTTAGGTATAATGAAACCCCAATCCCCTATAAGGGGTAGGTTTTAGTGCTTGTGCAGATACAGGGATAGTCTAATTAAGCCACCCTCCTGTGAGGGGTAGGTTTAGGTATAATGAAATAACATCTCACTACCTTTTGTAAAGCTCTTGGTCCCGGATATTCCTCCAATTCCCTCAAATTCAACAAATGGTGAGTCATCTCAATGTACTTGTGTAGGCCTCGGACAATGTTCCCAAAGCAATCATGAGTATCCATCTACAAAGAGACAGAAACAAACTCTAAATACATCAATACCTAATATCTAATATCCCCTCCCTTATTCCCACCCAACCAAAACAAAACAATTGCTTCTTAGAATGCGAAATCTTCGATTGGATTTGTTCCCGACCAGCGAACCTCACTAAACCCAGAAAGGAGAGTAGTTCAGTAATCCTGGCCGGGCATCGCATTCCCAAGAGTTTGTTCTCTTACCCACATCCCAATCAGAGCCCCCCCAAAAAAATGAATGAAACCACTACCAGCCAGTCTCCTGGCCCGGGCTGACATTGAACCTCATGAGAGAAACGAACTGGGGAGGGCCACGGGACTTCGCAGGCCTCCCCCGGTGCCGGACTTGGCCTCCAATGTTCGCTCCCCCACTCGATTCCCACCCGGATCACCCGACCAAGAATCAAGTGAGGCAGCGTTCCACAATATAATATATCCCACTCTTGGTTTTTCACAGCATAATATATCCCCCTCTTGGTTTTTCACAGCCACACGAGGTCCGAAGGCACACGCTAGGTTAGGTTTTTGAAAAGACAACGCCTCCCCCCGGACGACCTCTCCTGGTCATCCAGTTAGATAGGAAGGACGCAGAAATGCACTGGCCGGCGCATGTTTCTGATGAGGCTGATCCACCAATAACCCCAATGTTTTTAGTCTTAGTATTACTTCCCCTATTTTTATGTTTTAAATAGCTTCTCAGTTTCAGAATCCAGCTCTTGGCCATACCCGACTCGCTCAGATCCCATCTTGCTCATCGGAAATCCTGACCGAGCTCATCCCCCCAAAAAAGAGTTAACTCATGATTGCCTTCAGACACGGAACGTCCTCCAACACAATTTTAACCCAACGTGATAATCCCCCCCCTTTTTTTTAATGAACACATCTTCAGTGGTGTACCTCAGGATCATCAGGTGTTTCGGCTCTTTAAACACCAGACACCCTCCTCTGAGGCGGCCCGCCCAAGGGGATCAGTCCTGGACGTGTGTTCAGACAACCTCCATGAACCTCCCACTAACTAAGTACCATTCGCATCTACCCAAAAAACACCAACCCGAATACAATTTCATAACTCAAACTACAAAGGGCCTCCCCGCCAACCCAACAATCTCAAACAATTTATCTAACCCCCTAATGCTAAGCATCGATAGAAGACTGGGAATCCTGTTACGGCCATTTTAACCCAAGGCCACCCTCTCTGCGTGCTGTCCAAGTGGACCCAAAGAGGTCGGATACTTTACCTACCCAAACCAAGTAACCCCTTCGTTAACACCGCAAGGTATCCCAGGGTACCCGAAAAAGGGCCTGTGTCACGAGTTTATGATTGGCGGGTACAAGTGCCAAAATTGGCAATAACGAGTACCAAGCTTCTACCAGCCACAACCCTAAGTAAATGCAAGAACCTTAACAGACATCACACTTACCAGTGTGACCGCAAGGGAGCATAACCTTAATGAACTACTGACTTCAAAAAACACCTATCCTAATCTACCCACTATCACATTCTTGGTAACCCTCCAATCCTTTATTACCCATAATCCTCGGTGATCCGGCCGTCCCGTTATCGCTGTTTCCAACGTGAATTCCAACACCATGAAACCTTCCCGATCCAATCGACTAATTCCTCTTTTCGATTTTTTTACGATTTTTATACCACCACCTAGGAGTAACCTGTTTCCCTAACCTAACCATTAAACAGAGATACTAAATTCCCAAAGTCAAAAAACAATCCCACCTTCAGCCTCAAACCCCGACCTCCCCACCCCCAACCAACCAGCACTAACCACTACACCACCCAATAATCTCCTATCCACCTCATCCAAACCTAATATATCTAATCCCCAATCTGTCCCAAAAACAATTATGTGTATATATCCCAATGCCGGCCTTGAACCCAGGTCCTCTAGTCTCAAGTCTTCCGGCACTAACCACTCCATCAAACCTTTCCACAATCTCACCTAACTCTCTGCACACTTAACCAAGGAAAATCTATCATCCCGAAAAATTGGCCAAAGCCAGTCTCGAACCCGGATCTCCCGATCTCGAGACTACCGGCACAAACCACTCAACCACCTGATTCTCCAAAATCGACTATCATAAATATCAATTAATCCTACTACTATAATAATAATAATAATAATAATAATATTAATCATAATAATCATAATAATAATAATAATAAAAAAATATATAAAAAATTAAATAATTTAATAAAAATCTATATTGCAGGTACAGAACTAATCTAATTAAGTCACCCTCCTATGAGGGGTAGGTTCAAAAAAAAAAAAAAAAAAAAAAAAAAAAAAAAAAAAAAAAAAAAAAAAAAAAAAAAAAACTAAATTAATTAAGCCCCAAATCCCTGTAAGGGGTAGGTTTTAGTGCTTGTGCAGATACAGGGATAGTCTAATTAAATCACCCTCCTGTGAGGGGTAGGTTTATGTATACTAAAATAATCAGGCCCCAATCCCCTGTAAGGGGTAGGTTTTAGTGCCTGTGCAGGTACAGGGATAGTCTAATTAAATCACCCTCCTGTGAGGGGTAGGTTTAGGTATAATGAAACAATCAAGCCCCAATCCCCTGCAAGGGGTAGGTTTTAGTGCTTGTGCAGATACAGGGATAGTCTAATTAAGTCACCCTCCTGTGAGGGGTAGGCTTAGGTATAATGAAACCCCAATCCCCTATAAGGGGTAGGTTTTAGTGCTTGTGCAGATACAGGGATAGTCTAATTAAGCCACCCTCCTGTGAGGGGTAGGTTTAGGTATAATGAAATAACATCTCACTACCTTTTGTAAAGCTCTTGGTCCCGGATATTCCTCCAACTCCCTCAAATTCAACAAATGGTGAGTCATCTCAATGTACTTGTGTAGGCCTCGGACAATGTTCCCAAAGCAATCATGAGTATCCATCTACAAAGAGACAGAAACAAACTCTAAATACATCAATACCTAATATCTAATATCCCCTCCCTTATTCCCACCCAACCAAAACAAAACAATTGCTTCTTAGAATGCGAAATCTTCGATTGGATTTGTTCCCGACCAGCGAACCTCACTAAACCCAGAAAGGAGAGTAGTTCAGTAATCCTGGCCGGGCATCGCATTCCCAAGAGTTTGTTCTCTTACCCACATCCCAATCAGAGCCCCCCCAAAAAAATGAATGAAACCACTACCAGCCAGTCTCCTGGCCCGGGCTGACATTGAACCTCATGAGAGAAACGAACTGGGGAGGGCCACGGGACTTCGCAGGCCTCCCCCGGTGCCGGACTTGGCCTCCAATGTTCGCTCCCCCACTCGATTCCCACCCGGATCACCCGACCAAGAATCAAGTGAGGCAGCGTTCCACAATATAATATATCCCACTCTTGGTTTTTCACAGCATAATATATCCCCCTCTTGGTTTTTCACAGCCACACGAGGTCCGAAGGCACACGCTAGGTTAGGTTTTTGAAAAGACAACGCCTCCCCCCGGACGACCTCTCCTGGTCATCCAGTTAGATAGGAAGGACGCAGAAATGCACTGGCCGGCGCATGTTTCTGATGAGGCTGATCCACCAATAACCCCAATGTTTTTAGTCTTAGTATTACTTCCCCTATTTTTATGTTTTAAATAGCTTCTCAGTTTCAGAATCCAGCTCTTGGCCATACCCGACTCGCTCAGATCCCATCTTGCTCATCGGAAATCCTGACCGAGCTCATCCCCCCAAAAAAGAGTTAACTCATGATTGCCTTCAGACACGGAACGTCCTCCAACACAATTTTAACCCAACGTGATAATCCCCCCCCTTTTTTTTAATGAACACATCTTCAGTGGTGTACCTCAGGATCATCAGGTGTTTCGGCTCTTTAAACACCAGACACCCTCCTCTGAGGCGGCCCGCCCAAGGGGATCAGTCCTGGACGTGTGTTCAGACAACCTCCATGAACCTCCCACTAACTAAGTACCATTCGCATCTACCCAAAAAACACCAACCCGAATACAATTTCATAACTCAAACTACAAAGGGCCTCCCCGCCAACCCAACAATCTCAAACAATTTATCTAACCCCCTAATGCTAAGCATCGATAGAAGACTGGGAATCCTGTTACGGCCATTTTAACCCAAGGCCACCCTCTCTGCGTGCTGTCCAAGTGGACCCAAAGAGGTCGGATACTTTACCTACCCAAACCAAGTAACCCCTTCGTTAACACCGCAAGGTATCCCAGGGTACCCGAAAAAGGGCCTGTGTCACGAGTTTATGATTGGCGGGTACAAGTGCCAAAATTGGCAATAACGAGTACCAAGCTTCTACCAGCCACAACCCTAAGTAAATGCAAGAACCTTAACAGACATCACACTTACCAGTGTGACCGCAAGGGAGCATAACCTTAATGAACTACTGACTTCAAAAAACACCTATCCTAATCTACCCACTATCACATTCTTGGTAACCCTCCAATCCTTTATTACCCATAATCCTCGGTGATCCGGCCGTCCCGTTATCGCTGTTTCCAACGTGAATTCCAACACCATGAAACCTTCCCGATCCAATCGACTAATTCCTCTTTTCGATTTTTTTACGATTTTTATACCACCACCTAGGAGTAACCTGTTTCCCTAACCTAACCATTAAACAGAGATACTAAATTCCCAAAGTCAAAAAACAATCCCACCTTCAGCCTCAAACCCCGACCTCCCCACCCCCAACCAACCAGCACTAACCACTACACCACCCAATAATCTCCTATCCACCTCATCCAAACCTAATATATCTAATCCCCAATCTGTCCCAAAAACAATTATGTGTATATATCCCAATGCCGGCCTTGAACCCAGGTCCTCTAGTCTCAAGTCTTCCGGCACTAACCACTCCATCAAACCTTTCCACAATCTCACCTAACTCTCTGCACACTTAACCAAGGAAAATCTATCATCCCGAAAAATTGGCCAAAGCCAGTCTCGAACCCGGATCTCCCGATCTCGAGACTACCGGCACAAACCACTCAACCACCTGATTCTCCAAAATCGACTATCATAAATATCAATTAATCCTACTACTATAATAATAATAATAATAATAATATTAATCATAATAATCATAATAATAATAATAATAAAAAAATATATAAAAAATTAAATAATTTAATAAAAATCTATATTGCAGGTACAGAACTAATCTAATTAAGTCACCCTCCTATGAGGGGTAGGTTCAAAAAAAAAAAAAAAAAAAAAAAAAAAAAAAAAAAAAAAAAAAAAAAAAAAAAAAAAACTAAATTAATTAAGCCCCAAATCCCTGTAAGGGGTAGGTTTTAGTGCTTGTGCAGATACAGGGATAGTCTAATTAAATCACCCTCCTGTGAGGGGTAGGTTTAGGTATACTAAAATAATCAGGCCCCAATCCCCTGTAAGGGGTAGGTTTTAGTGCCTGTGCAGGTACAGGGATAGTCTAATTAAATCACCCTCCTGTGAGGGGTAGGTTTAGGTATAATGAAACAATCAAGCCCCAATCCCCTGCAAGGGGTAGGTTTTAGTGCTTGTGCAGATACAGGGATAGTCTAATTAAGTCACCCTCCTGTGAGGGGTAGGCTTAGGTATAATGAAACCCCAATCCCCTATAAGGGGTAGGTTTTAGTGCTTGTGCAGATACAGGGATAGTCTAATTAAGCCACCCTCCTGTGAGGGGTAGGTTTAGGTATAATGAAATAACATCTCACTACCTTTTGTAAAGCTCTTGGTCCGGATATTCCTCCAATTCCCTCAAATTCAACAAATGGTGAGTCATCTCAATGTACTTGTGTAGGCCTCGGACAATGTTCCCAAAGCAATCATGAGTATCCATCTACAAAGAGACAGAAACAAACTCTAAATACATCAATACCTAATATCTAATATCCCCTCCCTTATTCCCACCCAACCAAAACAAAACAATTGCTTCTTAGAATGCGAAATCTTCGATTGGATTTGTTCCCGACCAGCGAACCTCACTAAACCCAGAAAGGAGAGTAGTTCAGTAATCCTGGCCGGGCATCGCATTCCCAAGAGTTTGTTCTCTTACCCACATCCCAATCAGAGCCCCCCCAAAAAAATGAATGAAACCACTACCAGCCAGTCTCCTGGCCCGGGCTGACATTGAACCTCATGAGAGAAACGAACTGGGGAGGGCCACGGGACTTCGCAGGCCTCCCCCGGTGCCGGACTTGGCCTCCAATGTTCGCTCCCCCACTCGATTCCCACCCGGATCACCCGACCAAGAATCAAGTGAGGCAGCGTTCCACAATATAATATATCCCACTCTTGGTTTTTCACAGCATAATATATCCCCCTCTTGGTTTTTCACAGCCACACGAGGTCCGAAGGCACACGCTAGGTTAGGTTTTTGAAAAGACAACGCCTCCCCCCGGACGACCTCTCCTGGTCATCCAGTTAGATAGGAAGGACGCAGAAATGCACTGGCCGGCGCATGTTTCTGATGAGGCTGATCCACCAATAACCCCAATGTTTTTAGTCTTAGTATTACTTCCCCTATTTTTATGTTTTAAATAGCTTCTCAGTTTCAGAATCCAGCTCTTGGCCATACCCGACTCGCTCAGATCCCATCTTGCTCATCGGAAATCCTGACCGAGCTCATCCCCCCAAAAAAGAGTTAACTCATGATTGCCTTCAGACACGGAACGTCCTCCAACACAATTTTAACCCAACGTGATAATCCCCCCCCTTTTTTTTAATGAACACATCTTCAGTGGTGTACCTCAGGATCATCAGGTGTTTCGGCTCTTTAAACACCAGACACCCTCCTCTGAGGCGGCCCGCCCAAGGGGATCAGTCCTGGACGTGTGTTCAGACAACCTCCATGAACCTCCCACTAACTAAGTACCATTCGCATCTACCCAAAAAAACACCAACCCGAATACAATTTCATAACTCAAACTACAAAGGGCCTCCCCGCCAACCCAACAATCTCAAACAATTTATCTAACCCCCTAATGCTAAGCATCGATAGAAGACTGGGAATCCTGTTACGGCCATTTTAACCCAAGGCCACCCTCTCTGCGTGCTGTCCAAGTGGACCCAAAGAGGTCGGATACTTTACCTACCCAAACCAAGTAACCCCTTCGTTAACACCGCAAGGTATCCCAGGGTACCCGAAAAAGGGCCTGTGTCACGAGTTTATGATTGGCGGGTACAAGTGCCAAAATTGGCAATAACGAGTACCAAGCTTCTACCAGCCACAACCCTAAGTAAATGCAAGAACCTTAACAGACATCACACTTACCAGTGTGACCGCAAGGGAGCATAACCTTAATGAATTACTGACTTCAAAAAACACCTATCCTAATCTACCCACTATCACATTCTTGGTAACCCTCCAATCCTTTATTACCCATAATCCTCGGTGATCCGGCCGTCCCGTTATCGCTGTTTCCAACGTGAATTCCAACACCATGAAACCTTCCCGATCCAATCGACTAATTCCTCTTTTCGATTTTTTTACGATTTTTATACCACCACCTAGGAGTAACCTGTTTCCCTAACCTAACCATTAAACAGAGATACTAAATTCCCAAAGTCAAAAAACAATCCCACCTTCAGCCTCAAACCCCGACCTCCCCACCCCCAACCAACCAGCACTAACCACTACACCACCCAATAATCTCCTATCCACCTCATCCAAACCTAATATATCTAATCCCCAATCTGTCCCAAAAACAATTATGTGTATATATCCCAATGCCGGCCTTGAACCCAGGTCCTCTAGTCTCAAGTCTTCCGGCACTAACCACTCCATCAAACCTTTCCACAATCTCACCTAACTCTCTGCACACTTAACCAAGGAAAATCTATCATCCCGAAAAATTGGTCAAAGCCAGCCTCGAACCCGGATCTCCCGATCTCGAGACTACCGGCACAAACCACTCAACCACCTGATTCTCCAAAATTGACTATAATAAATATCAATTAATCCTACTACTATAATAATAATAATAATAATAATAATATTAATCATAATAATCATAATAATAATAATAATAAAAAAATATATAAAAAATTAAATAATTTAATAAAAATCTATATTGCAGGTACAGAACTAATCTAATTAAGTCACCCTCCTATGAGGGGTAGGTTCAAAAAAAAAAAAAAAAAAAAAAAAAAAAAAAAAAAAAAAAAAAAAAAAAAAAAAACTAAATTAATTAAGCCCCAATCCCCTGTAAGGGGTAGGTTTTAGTGCTTGTGCAGATACAGGGATAGTCTAATTAAGCCAACCTCCTGTGAGGGGTAGGTTTAGGTATACTAAAATAATCCAGCCCCAATCCCCTGTAAGGGGTAGGTTTTAGTGCCTGTGCAGGTACAGGGATAGTCTAATTAAATCACCCTCCTGTGAGGGGTAGGTTTAGGTATAATGAAACAATCAAGCCCCAATCCCCTGTAAGGGGTAGGGTTTAGTGCTTGTGCAGATACAAGGATAGTCTAATTAAGTCACCCTCCTGTGAGGGGTAGGCTTAGGTATAATGAAACCCCAATCCCCTATAAGGGGTAGGTTTTAGTGCTTGTGCAGATACAGGGATAGTCTAATTAAGCCAACCTCCTGTGAGGGGTAGGTTTAGGTATACTAAAATAATGAAGCCCCAATCCCCTGTAAGGGGTAGGTTTTAGTGCCTCTGCAGGTACCGGGATAGTCTAATTAAATCACCCTCCTCTGAGGGGTAGGTTTAGGTATAATGAAATAATCGGGCCCCAATCCCCTGTAAGGGGTAGGTTTTAGTGCTTGTGCAGGATACAGGGATAGTCTAATTAAGCCAACCTCCTGTGAGGGGTAGGTTTAGGTATAATGAAACAATCAAACCCCAATCCCCTGTAAGGGGTAGGTTTTAGTGCTTGTGCAGATACAGGGATAGTCTAATAAAATCACCCTCCTTTGAAGGGTAGGTTTGAATCATGCCCCCCAAAAAAACTCCCCACATATATTCAACCAAACCACTCTTTATTATCTTAAGTTAAGGCCTCTAGGAAATTTTGTACCCAACCTCCTAACCCAATGCCTCTCTCTCCGCAACCTCTCCCTCTTGCCCCATCCGGGATCGTGCTCAAGCCCCAGTATTTTAAGGTTCTCCAACCCATGCCTCATGAAATGCGGTACCAGGTGCCCCTTTCGCTGAGTCCCGTTCCTGATGGTGTACTTGTGGCCCCACATCCTTGTTAAGATTGAGTTTTTGGTCTCACCTACGTACCTTATTCCACACAGGGAGCACCTGATCACATAGATGCAGTTTTTGCAATTCAGAGGAATGGCCCGGGCGACTTTGTACTCCCCTTGGTCGTCTTCCTCTTCATCCCCTTCCTTCCCTTCTTCCTCATCATCATCGTCATCATCATCATAATCTTCCTGCTCCGTCCTCTTCCTCTTCTCCTCGCCCCCAGCCTCTTCCCGAACGTCTTGGGTGCTACCTGCCACCTCATCCACAGTAATCCACCGTCCCTCAGAACTGTCCGTAGCTTGAGTCCCCGGCATCGATTTATCCTCCCTTATCCCCAAGCCCGGATTTTGCAGTGCCACTCCTTCCTCCTCCCTATCCAGATGTCTGGAGTGCTCCCCTAAGCTGTGACCCTCCCAAAGCTGTCTGACCTGTATCTCCACGATAGACAGTGTGATAGGTCGAATGTTATTAAGGTTCCTACGGGCCCACTTTGAAGCCACCTCGAATGCCTTCTCCCCATCTTGTAGGTCCATCCCCCTCAGCTGGGACCAAACCTCCTCCCGGGTCAAGCTGTAATGTTGTCTAAGAATCCGCAAACCCTCCCTTAACCATCTATCAGAATTCTCTCTGAGCTGCAGGTTAACCCTGGATGTCGGGCCTGCTGGTGTTATAACTGCCCCCAACCATCTCGCTACCTTTTGTAAAGCTCTTGGCCCCGGATCTTCCTCCAACTCCCTCAAATTCAACAAATGGTGAGTCATCTTAATGTACTTGTGTAGGCCTCGGACAATGTTCCCAAAGCAATCATGAGTATCCATCTACAAAGAGACAGAAACAAACTCTTAATACATCAATACCTAATATCCCCTCCCTTATTCCCACCCAACCACAACAAAACAACTGCTTCTTATAAATGTGAAATCTTCGATTGGATTTGTTCCCGACCAGCGAACCTCACTAAACCCAGAAAGGAGAGTAATTCAGTAATCCTGGCCGGGCATCGCATTCCCAAGAGTTTGTTCTCTTACCCACATCCCAATCAGAGCCCCCCCCCAAAAAATTTAATGAAACCACTACCAGCCAGTCTCCTGGCCCGGGCTGACATTGAACCTCATGAGAGAAACGAACTGGGGAGGGCCACGGGACTTCGCAGGCCTCCCCCGGTGCCGGACTTGGCCTCCAATGTTCGCTCCCCCACTCGATTCCCACCCGGATCACCCGACCAAGAATCAAGTGAGGCAGCGTTCCACAACATAATATATCCCACTCTTGGTTTTTCACAGCATAATATATCCCCCTCTTGGTTTTTCACAGCCACACGAGGTCCGAAGGCACACGCTAGGTTAGGTTTTTGAAAAGACAACGCCTCCCCCCGGACGACCTCTCCTGGTCATCCAGTTAGATAGGAAGGACGCAGAAATGCACTGGCCGGCGCATGTTTCTGATGAGGCTGATCCACCAATAACCCCAATGTTTTTAGTCTTAGTATTACTTCCCCTATTTTTATGTTTTAAATAGCTTCTCAGTTTCAGAATCCAGCTCTTGGCCATACCCGACTCGCTCAGATCCCATCTTGCTCATCGGAAATCCTGACCGAGCTCATCCCCCCAAAAAAGAGTTAACTCATGATTGCCTTCAGACACGGAACGTCCTCCAACACAATTTTAACCCAACGTGATAATCCCCCCCCTTTTTTTTAATGAACACATCTTCAGTGGTGTACCTCAGGATCATCAGGTGTTTCGGCTCTTTAAACACCAGACACCCTCCTCTGAGGCGGCCCGCCCAAGGGGATCAGTCCTGGACGTGTGTTCAGACAACCTCCATGAACCTCCCACTAACTAAGTACCATTCGCATCTACCCAAAAAAACACCAACCCGAATACAATTTCATAACTCAAACTACAAAGGGCCTCCCCGCCAACCCAACAATCTCAAACAATTTATCTAACCCCCTAATGCTAAGCATCGATAGAAGACTGGGAATCCTGTTACGGCCATTTTAACCCAAGGCCACCCTCTCTGCGTGCTGTCCAAGTGGACCCAAAGAGGTCGGATACTTTACCTACCCAAACCAAGTAACCCCTTCGTTAACACCGCAAGGTATCCCAGGGTACCCGAAAAAGGGCCTGTGTCACGAGTTTATGATTGGCGGGTACAAGTGCCAAAATTGGCAATAACGAGTACCAAGCTTCTACCAGCCACAACCCTAAGTAAATGCAAGAACCTTAACAGACATCACACTTACCAGTGTGACCGCAAGGGAGCATAACCTTAATGAATTACTGACTTCAAAAAACACCTATCCTAATCTACCCACTATCACATTCTTGGTAACCCTCCAATCCTTTATTACCCATAATCCTCGGTGATCCGGCCGTCCCGTTATCGCTGTTTCCAACGTGAATTCCAACACCATGAAACCTTCCCGATCCAATCGACTAATTCCTCTTTTCGATTTTTTTACGATTTTTATACCACCACCTAGGAGTAACCTGTTTCCCTAACCTAACCATTAAACAGAGATACTAAATTCCCAAAGTCAAAAAACAATCCCACCTTCAGCCTCAAACCCCGACCTCCCCACCCCCAACCAACCAGCACTAACCACTACACCACCCAATAATCTCCTATCCACCTCATCCAAACCTAATATATCTAATCCCCAATCTGTCCCAAAAACAATTATGTGTATATATCCCAATGCCGGCCTTGAACCCAGGTCCTCTAGTCTCAAGTCTTCCGGCACTAACCACTCCATCAAACCTTTCCACAATCTCACCTAACTCTCTGCACACTTAACCAAGGAAAATCTATCATCCCGAAAAATTGGCCAAAGCCAGTCTCGAACCCGGATCTCCCGATCTCGAGACTACCGGCACAAACCACTCAACCACCTGATTCTCCAAAATCGACTATCATAAATATCAATTAATCCTACTACTATAATAATAATAATAATAATAATAATATTAATCATAATAATCATAATAATAATAATAATAAAAAAATATATAAAAAATTAAATAATTTAATAAAAATCTATATTGCAGGTACAGAACTAATCTAATTAAGTCACCCTCCTATGAGGGGTAGGTTCAAAAAAAAAAAAAAAAAAAAAAAAAAAAAAAAAAAAAAAAAAAAAAAAAAAAAAAACTAAATTAATTAAGCCCCAAATCCCTGTAAGGGGTAGGTTTTAGTGCTTGTGCAGATACAGGGATAGTCTAATTAAATCACCCTCCTGTGAGGGGTAGGTTTAGGTATACTAAAATAATCAGGCCCCAATCCCCTGTAAGGGGTAGGTTTTAGTGCCTGTGCAGGTACAGGGATAGTCTAATTAAATCACCCTCCTGTGAGGGGTAGGTTTAGGTATAATGAAACAATCAAGCCCCAATCCCCTGCAAGGGGTAGGTTTTAGTGCTTGTGCAGATACAGGGATAGTCTAATTAAGTCACCCTCCTGTGAGGGGTAGGCTTAGGTATAATGAAACCCCAATCCCCTATAAGGGGTAGGTTTTAGTGCTTGTGCAGATACAGGGATAGTCTAATTAAGCCACCCTCCTGTGAGGGGTAGGTTTAGGTATAATGAAATAACATCTCACTACCTTTTGTAAAGCTCTTGGTCCCGGATATTCCTCCAATTCCCTCAAATTCAACAAATGGTGAGTCATCTCAATGTACTTGTGTAGGCCTCGGACAATGTTCCCAAAGCAATCATGAGTATCCATCTACAAAGAGACAGAAACAAACTCTAAATACATCAATACCTAATATCTAATATCCCCTCCCTTATTCCCACCCAACCAAAACAAAACAATTGCTTCTTAGAATGCGAAATCTTCGATTGGATTTGTTCCCGACCAGCGAACCTCACTAAACCCAGAAAGGAGAGTAGTTCAGTAATCCTGGCCGGGCATCGCATTCCCAAGAGTTTGTTCTCTTACCCACATCCCAATCAGAGCCCCCCCAAAAAAATGAATGAAACCACTACCAGCCAGTCTCCTGGCCCGGGCTGACATTGAACCTCATGAGAGAAACGAACTGGGGAGGGCCACGGGACTTCGCAGGCCTCCCCCGGTGCCGGACTTGGCCTCCAATGTTCGCTCCCCCACTCGATTCCCACCCGGATCACCCGACCAAGAATCAAGTGAGGCAGCGTTCCACAATATAATATATCCCACTCTTGGTTTTTCACAGCATAATATATCCCCCTCTTGGTTTTTCACAGCCACACGAGGTCCGAAGGCACACGCTAGGTTAGGTTTTTGAAAAGACAACGCCTCCCCCCGGACGACCTCTCCTGGTCATCCAGTTAGATAGGAAGGACGCAGAAATGCACTGGCCGGCGCATGTTTCTGATGAGGCTGATCCACCAATAACCCCAATGTTTTTAGTCTTAGTATTACTTCCCCTATTTTTATGTTTTAAATAGCTTCTCAGTTTCAGAATCCAGCTCTTGGCCATACCCGACTCGCTCAGATCCCATCTTGCTCATCGGAAATCCTGACCGAGCTCATCCCCCCAAAAAAGAGTTAACTCATGATTGCCTTCAGACACGGAACGTCCTCCAACACAATTTTAACCCAACGTGATAATCCCCCCCCTTTTTTTTAATGAACACATCTTCAGTGGTGTACCTCAGGATCATCAGGTGTTTCGGCTCTTTAAACACCAGACACCCTCCTCTGAGGCGGCCCGCCCAAGGGGATCAGTCCTGGACGTGTGTTCAGACAACCTCCATGAACCTCCCACTAACTAAGTACCATTCGCATCTACCCAAAAAAACACCAACCCGAATACAATTTCATAACTCAAACTACAAAGGGCCTCCCCGCCAACCCAACAATCTCAAACAATTTATCTAACCCCCTAATGCTAAGCATCGATAGAAGACTGGGAATCCTGTTACGGCCATTTTAACCCAAGGCCACCCTCTCTGCGTGCTGTCCAAGTGGACCCAAAGAGGTCGGATACTTTACCTACCCAAACCAAGTAACCCCTTCGTTAACACCGCAAGGTATCCCAGGGTACCCGAAAAAGGGCCTGTGTCACGAGTTTATGATTGGCGGGTACAAGTGCCAAAATTGGCAATAACGAGTACCAAGCTTCTACCAGCCACAACCCTAAGTAAATGCAAGAACCTTAACAGACATCACACTTACCAGTGTGACCGCAAGGGAGCATAACCTTAATGAATTACTGACTTCAAAAAACACCTATCCTAATCTACCCACTATCACATTCTTGGTAACCCTCCAATCCTTTATTACCCATAATCCTCGGTGATCCGGCCGTCCCGTTATCGCTGTTTCCAACGTGAATTCCAACACCATGAAACCTTCCCGATCCAATCGACTAATTCCTCTTTTCGATTTTTTTACGATTTTTATACCACCACCTAGGAGTAACCTGTTTCCCTAACCTAACCATTAAACAGAGATACTAAATTCCCAAAGTCAAAAAACAATCCCACCTTCAGCCTCAAACCCCGACCTCCCCACCCCCAACCAACCAGCACTAACCACTACACCACCCAATAATCTCCTATCCACCTCATCCAAACCTAATATATCTAATCCCCAATCTGTCCCAAAAACAATTATGTGTATATATCCCAATGCCGGCCTTGAACCCAGGTCCTCTAGTCTCAAGTCTTCCGGCACTAACCACTCCACCAACCCTTTCCACAATCTCACCTAACTCTCTGCACACTTAACCAAGGAAAATCTATCATCCCGAAAAATTGGCCAAAGCCAGTCTCGAACCCGGATCTCCCGATCTCGAGACTACCGGCACAAACCACTCAACCACCTGATTCTCCAAAATCGACTATCATAAATATCAATTAATCCTACTACTATAATAATAATAATAATAATAATAATATTAATCATAATAATCATAATAATAATAATAATAAAAAAATATATAAAAATTAAATAATTTAATAAAAATCTATATTGCAGGTACAGAACTAATCTAATTAAGTCACCCTCCTATGAGGGGTAGGTTCAAAAAAAAAAAAAAAAAAAAAAAAAAAAAAAAAAAAAAAAAAAAAAAAAAAAAACTAAATTAATTAAGCCCCAAATCCCTGTAAGGGGTAGGTTTTAGTGCTTGTGCAGATACAGGGATAGTCTAATTAAATCACCCTCCTGTGAGGGGTAGGTTTAGGTATACTAAAATAATCAAGCCCCAATCCCCTGTAAGGGGTAGGTTTTAGTGCCTGTGCAGGTACAGGGATAGTCTAATTAAATCACCCTCCTGTGAGGGGTAGGTTTAGGTATAATGAAACAATCAAGCCCCAATCCCCTGTAAGGGGTAGGTTTTAGTGCTTGTGCAGATACAAGGATAGTCTAATTAAGTCACCCTCCTGTGAGGGGTAGGCTTAGGTATAATGAAACCCCAATCCCCTATAAGGGGTAGGTTTTAGTGCTTGTGCAGATACAGGGATAGTCTAATTAAGCCACCCTCCTGTGAGGGGTAGGTTTAGGTATAATGAAACCCCAATCCCCTATAAGGGGTAGGTTTTAGTGCCTGTGCAGATACAGGGATAGTCTAATTAAGCCCCCCTCCCGTAAGGGGTATGTTTAGGTAAAATGAAATAATCGGGCCCCAATCCCCTGTAAGGGGTAGTTTTTAGTGCTTGTGCAGATACAGGGATAGTCTAATTAAGCCAACCTCCTGTGAGGGTAAGTTTAGGTATACTTAAAATAATGAAGCCCCAATCCCCTGTAAGGGGTAGTTTTTAGTGCCTCTGCAGGTACCGGGATAGTCTAATTGAGTCACCCTCCTGTGAGGGGTAAATTTAGGTAGGCTAAATTAATTAAGCCCCAATCCCCTGTGAGGGGTAGGTTTTAGTGCTTATGCAGGTACAGGGATAGTCCAATTGAGTCACCCTCCTGTGAGGGGTAAATTTAGGTAGACTAAATTAATTAAGCCCCAATCCCCTGTAAGGGGTAGGTTTTAGTGCTTGTGCAGGTACAGGGATAGTCTAATTGAGTCACCCTCCTGTGAGGGGTAAATTTAGGTAGACTAAATTAATTAAGCCCCAACCCCCTGTAAGGGGTAGGTTTTAGTGCTTGTGCAGGTACAGGGATAGTCTAATTGAGTCACCTTCCTGTGAGGGGTAATTTTAGGTAGACTAAATTATTTAAGCCCCAATCCCCTGTGAGGGGTAGGTTTTAGTGCTTGTGCAGGTACAGGGATAGTCTAATTGAGTCACCCTCCTGTGAGGGGTAAATTTAGATAGACTAAATTAATTAAGCCCCAATCCCCTGTAAGGGTTAGGCTTTTTTAGTGCTTGTGCCGGTACAGGGATAGTCTAATTGAGCCAATCTCCCGTGAGGGGTGGGTAGACTAAAAAAAATTAATTAAGCTCCCATCCCTTGTAAGGGGTAGGTTTTAGTGCTGTTGCAGGTACAGGGATAATCTAATTGGGTTAGGGTTAGGGTTAGGGTTAGGGTTAGGGTTAGGGTTAGGGTTAGGGTTAGGTTTTGGAAAAGACAACGCCTCCCCCCGGACGACCTCTACGGGTCATCCAGTTAGATAGGAAGGACGCAGAAATGCACTGGCCGGCGCGTGTTTTTGATGAGGCTGATACACCCAAGTCCCTGCCCCAACAATCCCGCTGAATCTATTTTCCAATTGTTTTCCCAGTTGTTTCAAGAAGCCCGATCTACTTAGCCTAAAATAGAACCTAATCTAAATTCCGAAAAAACACATCTTCAGTGGTGTACCTCAGGATCATCAGGTGTTTCGGCTCTTTAAACACCAGACACCCTCCTCTGAGGCGGCCCGCCCAAGGGGATCAGTCCTGGGCGTGTGTTCAGACAACCTCTATGAACCTCCCACTAACTAAGTACCATTCGCATCTACCCAAAAAAACCAACCCGAATACAATTTCATAACTCAAACTACAAAGGGCCTCCCCGCCAACCCAACAATCTCAAACAATTTATCTAACCCCCTAATGCTAAGCATCGATAGAAGACTGGGAATCCTGTTACGGCCATTTTAACCCAAGGCCACCCTCTCTGCGTGCTGTCCAAGTGGACCCAAAGAGGTCGGATACTTTACCTACCCAAACCAAGTAACCCCTTCGTTAACACCGCAAGGTATCCCAGGGTACCCGAAAAAGGGCCTGTGTCACGAGTTTATGATTGGCGGGTACAAGTGCCAAAATTGGCAATAACGAGTACCAAGCTTCTACCAGCCACAACCCTAAGTAAATGCAAGAACCTTAACAGACATCACACTTACCAGTGTGACCGCAAGGGAGCATAACCTTAATGAACTCCTGACTTCAAAAAACACCTATCCTAATCTAGCCACTATCACATTCCTGGTAACCTTCCAATCCTTTATTACCCATAATCCTCGGTGATCCGGCCGTCCCGTTATCGCTGTTTCCAACGTGAATTCCAACACCATGAAACCTTCCCGATCCAATCGACTAATTCCTCTTTTCGATTTTTTTACCACCACCTAGGAGTAACCTGTTTCCCTAACCTAACCATTAAACAGAGATACTAAATTCCCAAAGTCAAAAAACAATCCCACCTTCAGCCTCGAACCCCGACCTCCCCACCCCCAACCAACCAGCACTAACCACTACACCACCCAATAATCTCCTATCCACCTCATCCAAACCTAATATATCTAATCCCCAATCTGTCCCAAAAACAATTGTGTGTATATATCCCAATGCCGGCCTCGAACCCAGGTCCTCTAGTCTCAAGTCTTCCGGCACTAACCACTCCACCAAACCTTTCCACAATCTCACCTAACTCTCTGTACACTTAACCAAGGAAAATCTATCATCCCGAAAAATTGGCCAAAGCCAGTCTCGAACCCGGATCTCCCGATCTCGAGACTACCGGCACAAACCACTCAACCACCTGATTCTCCAAAATCGACTATAATAAATATCAATTAATCCTACTACTACTAATAATCATAATAATAATAATAATATTAATCATAATAATCAATTAAATAATTTAATAAAAATCTATATTGCAGGTACAGAAATAATCTAATTAAGTCACCCTCCTATAAGGGGTAGGTTTAAAAAAACTAAATTAATTAAGCCCCAATCCCCTGTAAGGGGTAGGTTTTAGTGCTTGTGCAGGTACAGGAATAGTCTAATTAAATCACCCTCCTGTGAGGGGTAGGTTTAGGTATACTAAAATAATCAAGCCCCAATCCCCTGTAAGGGGTAGGTTTTAGTGCCTGTGCAGGTACAGGGATAGTCTAATTAAATTACCCTCCTGTGAGGGGTAGGTTTAGGTATATTAAAATAATCAAGCCCCAATCCCCTGTAAGGGGTAGGTTTTAGTGCCTGTGCAGGTACAGGGATAGTCTAATTAAATTACCCTCCTGTGAGGGGTAGAAAAGCTTCTTCTCTCTTGAAGCCAATGCTAATCACTCCATCCCACCTAAAACCCTCAGAGGGCACGGAATGCTTTACTGAGTTTGCTCTTGGCCAGCGAATCGAACCACACCCCAAGGAGTTTTGTTCTGATAAAGGTGGCCAAGCACCGTACCCCCAAGAATCATCTTTTCTTTTATCAGCTATTTCCCAATCAAATTTTTGTTTTTATTTTTTAGCAAACCACCAGCCAGTTTCCTGGCCCGGGCTAAAGTTGAACCTCATGAGAGAACCGGAATGGGGAGGGCCACGAGACTGCGCAGAGCTCCCCACAAGTGTCTGGGTTGACATCTTGCTTTCCGCTCCCTCACTCGATTCCCACCCGGATCACCTGGCCGGAACCAAGTGAGGCAGCATTGCCTATCCCCCCACGAGGACTTTTTACTTTGTTTTTCACAGCCCCCCAGCTCCGATGGCACGCGCGTTTTTTTTGGGAAAAGACAACGCCTCCCCCCGGACGACCTCTACGGGTCATCCAGTTAGATAGGAAGGACGCAGAAATGCACTGGCCGGCGCGTGTTTTTGATGAGGCTGATACACCCAAGTCCCTGCCCCAACAATCCCGCTGAATGTATTTTCCAATTGTTTTCCCAGTTGTTTCAAGAAGCCCGATCTACTTAGCCTAAAATAGAACCTAATCTAAATTCCGAAAAAACACATCTTCAGTGGTGTACCTCAGGATCATCAGGTGTTTCGGCTCTTTAAACACCAGACACCCTCCTCTGAGGCGGCCCGCCCAAGGGGATCAGTCCTGGGCGTGTGTTCAGACAACCTCTATGAACCTCCCACTAACTAAGTACCATTCGCATCTACCCAAAAAAAACCAACCCGAATACAATTTCATAACTCAAACTACAAAGGGCCTCCCCGCCAACCCAACAATCTCAAACAATTTATCTAACCCCCTACTGCTAAGCATCGATAGAAGACTGGGAATCCTGTTACGGCCATTTTAACCCAAGGCCACCCTCTCTGCGTGCTGTCCAAGTGGACCCAAAGAGGTCGGATACTTTACCTACCCAAACCAAGTAACCCCTTCGTTAACACCGCAAGGTATCCCAGGGTACCCGAAAAAGGGCCTGTGTCACGAGTTTATGATTGGCGGGTACAAGTGCCAAAATTGGCAATAACGAGTACCAAGCTTCTACCAGCCACAACCCTAAGTAAATGCAAGAACCTTAACAGACATCACACTTACCAGTGTGACCGCAAGGGAGCATAACCTTAATGAACTCCTGACTTCAAAAAACACCTATCCTAATCTAGCCACTATCACATTCCTGGTAACCTTCCAATCCTTTATTACCCATAATCCTCGGTGATCCGGCCGTCCCGTTATCGCTGTTTCCAACGTGAATTCCAACACCATGAAACCTTCCCGATCCAATCGACTAATTCCTCTTTTCGATTTTTTTACCACCACCTAGGAGTAACCTGTTTCCCTAACCTAACCATTAAACAGAGATACTAAATTCCCAAAGTCAAAAAACAATCCCACCTTCAGCCTCGAACCCCGACCTCCCCACCCCCAACCAACCAGCACTAACCACTACACCACCCAATAATCTCCTATCCGCCTCATCCAAACCTAATATATCTAATCCCCAATCTGACCCAAAAACAATTGTTTGTATATATCCCAATGCCTGCCTCGAACCCAGGTCCTCTAGTCTCAAGTCTTCCGGCACTAACCACTCCACCAAACCTTCCCACAATCTCACCTAACTCTCTGGACACTTAACCAAGGAAAATCTATCATCCCGAAAAATTGGCCAAAGCCAGTCTCGAACCCGGATCTCCCGATCTCGAGACTACCGGCACAAACCACTCAACCACCTGATTCTCCAAAATCGACTATAATAAATATCAATTAATCCTGCTACTACTAATAATCATAATAATAATCATAATAATAATAATAATAATAATCATAATAATAATAATCATAATAATCAATTAAATAATTTAATAAAAATCTATATTGCAGGTACAGAAATAATCTCATTAAGTCACCCTCCTATAAGGGGTAGGTTTAAAAAAAACTAAATTAATTAAGCCCCAATCCCCTGTAAGGGGTAGGTTTTAGTGCTTGTGCAGGTACAGGAATAGTCTAATTAAATCACCCTCCTGTGAGGGGTAGGTTTAGGTATACTAAAATAATCAAGCCCCAATCCCCTGTAAGGGGTAGGTTTTAGTGCCTGTGCAGATACAGGGATAGTCTAATTGAATTACCCTCCTGTGAGGGGTAGGTTTTGGTATACTAAAATAATCAAGCCCCAATCCCCTGTAAGGGGTAGGTTTTAGTGCCTATGCAGGTACAGGAATAGTCTAATTAAATCACCCTCCTGTGAGGGGTAGGTTTAGGTATATTAAAATAATCAAGCCCCAATCCCCTGTAAGGGGTAGGTTTTAGTGCCTGTATAGGTACAGGGATAGTCTAATTAAATTACCCTCCTGTGAGGATTTTTGTAATTCCAATCAACAGGTCCCGAAGGGCCTGAAGACGGTTACGCACTGTCCATCCGTTCCGCTGACCGCTTTGCGATGGTGTGGGACCAGGAAGGATCCCACCACAGAGCCCCACTTCTTATTTATTTATTTATTTATTTATTTATTTATTTATTTATTTATTTATTTATTTATTTATTTATTAGACCCATTATCTGAGCGTCCGGGGTGTTAGTGAGCGGGCTATTTAGCCTCGTGCTATTAAACCAGAGGCCGTTTTGTCCAGGGTTACTCTGGGTAGGGTTAGGGGTCTGCTAGAGGCTGGTCAGTCCAAGGATAGAGGGTTAGAATGGGTAGGGTTAGGGGTCTGCTAGAGGCTGGTCAGTCCAAGGATAGAGGGTTAGAATGGGTAGGTTTAGGAGTTGAGAGGGGTCATATGTCCTGGGCTGGTGATGCACAGGCGGTTGTGACGGTAGGTTTTAGGGCTGTGGGGTGTCAGCCGTCGAGGTTTAGACCACACCAGTCACCGAAGGAGACTCAGGTTTCATTCAGACCTCTGGGAAAACGTGTATCCAAACGTTTAATCCATTGTGCCTCCGCACTAAGTCGGTCACTGAGGGTCCAGGATGGGTTGGCCTGCAAGCCTGTGACCCTCAAGGCCGTCAGGCCATGCAACAGAAAGTGTTGTACCACGTGTCTGCGTTTTTCCATTTTATGTGTGATGTTATGTGCGTGCTGATATATGCGTACTCTTAGTTCGTTCTTCGTCTGGCCGACATACTGTTTGTGGCACTTAGTACAGTATAGCAGATAAACACAATTGCAGGTTTCGTGGGACAGAGACCTGGGAAGCTGAAATACTCTTTTGGAGAATCTACTGACTACTAATTGTGCTGGAGTGTAGTATTTGCATTTACCAATGCGGCCTTTGACAGGCGCTGTGTGAATCTTGCTTTGTACTAATCTGTCCAGCAAGTTGTCGTTCCTCCTATATGCCGCTATTGGCTTATGTCTTTTTAGATAGTTAGTTGTTTCTAGGAATTTTTGGAAGTTGGCTTTGAGTTCAAGATTCAGCTGTGTGCTTTGTGGTGAGAAATGGGCCACCAGAGGGAGTGTTTTGTCCCTCTGGCCTGTGTTTTCCACAGGAGGGGCCCGTGGCTTATCAAAGGTTTTCAGGATCCTTCTGAGGAAGGACCGAGAGTATCCCCTTTGTCTAAGGGCTCCAAAGAGGGTTTGTACGGCTGAATAAAAGGAGGACGGTTGTGTGCAGATCCTTTTAAATCTGAGCAATTGTGATTTTATTATTCCCTTGAATGTATGTTTAGGGTGAAAACTCTTTTTGTGTAGAAGTGAATGTGTGTCCGTCTCCTTGAAATAGACTCTAAAATCAAGAAGGCCAGTTTCCAAAAACGTGGGTCCTTTATAGGAGACCACATCCAGAAAATTAACCTCCCTGAGGTCAACTGTATATTTGATTTTTATGGATTTTTGGTGTGTGTTGAGATGGTCAGTGAAGGCAACAAAATCTTCCATAGAGTATGTCCATATCCCCCATATGTCGTCCAGGAACCTATAGTAAGCATATGGTTTTTTACTAGCTGAGGTCAAAGCTGATTCTTCCCAGTCTGCCATAAATATGTTGGCATATGAGGGCGCAAATTTCTTCCCCATTGCTGTCCCCTTGGTTTGTAAGTAGAATCTGGAATCAAATTCAAAGTCATTTCTAGTAAGATTGATATCTAATAATTTAAGTATATAATGATCTGGTCTTTTGGGGTCTGGATATTTTTCCATGAACTTTTTGACCGCTTTGAGGCCTACCTCAGTTTCTATATTAGTGTACAAGCTATCTATATCTATGGTGAAGAGAAATGCATTTTCTGGTATTTTTAAATTTTTAATTTTTGATATGAAATCATAAGTATCCTTTAGGTAACTGGGATGACGTATGGATATAGGATTCAAAAAGTGTTCTATATATTCAGCTGTATAATATGTCTCACTGTTACAGTCGGATACTATAGGTCTTCCTGGAGGGATTTCTCCAGGAATACTCCATTTTTCGGGCTCTTTGTGTATTTTAGGTAATAAATAAAATCTTCTGGGCCTGGGAGGGTTTTCTCCCAATAAATATTCCTTTTGTGCCCCACTAATTATTTTTTTATCCAGCATTTCATTTAATATCTCTTCTACCATAGTTCTGGTTTGTGGATATATGGCTCCCTCTAGTGTGCAATAATGTTCCTTCACTGCCAACTGTCTCTGTCCCTCCCAAATATACTGACTTTTATCCATAATAATAGTGGCATTGCCCTTATCAGCAGGTTTTATGATAATGTCCCTATTTCTTTGTATTTCTAATAAAGCTTTTCTTTCTCCCCTTGTTAGGTTTTCTGGTGTTTTCAATCCCCAATTTAAGTGTTTATATGCATAATTGTCAGCTCTGATTATTTGTGTGATCTGTTTAGGTAAGCTGGACAACGCTGGAGTCCAGTCAGACGATCCAGTGAATGGGATTTTTTGTTTTTGATTCTTTTTACCCTCAAAGTAAGTCTCCAATTTGATTCTGCGGTGATAGGCCTGCATATCTTTTAATAACTGTATTTTTTGAGTTTTAACTCCCATAGGTGTGGGAATAAAAGATAGGCCTTTGAGTAAAACCGTACGTTGTTCTTCGGATAAAATGAATTTCTTTGAGAGATTTATGATGAGTTTGTTCTGGTCCTTTTTTGGACTCTCATGAGTTAACAGTTTAAATGTCTCTTCCAGTGTTGCAGCATGGCTCTGGCCGTGGAGGCCCTCCAGTGTGTCCCATCGCTTTCGACCATGAATTGTTCAGTGGGAAGCGGGGGGATGCAACTGGTATTTTTCTTTATGTGAGTGTTCAAGTGTTCAATCATGACTTGCTCGTACAATGGTAGAGATCTGGTGAAATTGATCAGTGGGAAGAATACTTCGGTGTTAGGAAGTCTCTGGGCGACAGCTTTGAGGGCCTTTTGTAGTTCTGTTATGGCCGCAATCCTGTACCTCTGCTGTCTGTTATTGAAGCCAAAGGATAAAATGATTTTTTCAGGCTGTACTGTAATTGTGGCCTTTTCTATTAGGTTGGCTGCGTGCTGCAGTTTGGCCCCGGGGTAACTGTCTACCTGTAAATCAGTACAGTTGGTGGCTGGGAGTCTGGACACGTTGGAGTCACCAATTATTACATATTTTTTCTGAAGTGTTAGACTCCAATCTGCCATTTTTTTAATTGTATTTATGTGTCTAGTAGGCCACGCTATGGGGCTGTCATGAACTGTGGTCTGTATATTTGTGTCATTTGTGTTTGTTTCATCAGCAGGTGCTGCGACTGGGAGATTTTCAGTTCTCTCTTCATCTGCCGAGTTTATGCCCTCTGGTGGAGCTGTCTCAGAGGTAACTTTTCTGTCTTTTTTAGCTAAGGCCTTTTTGGGCCTTGGTTGAGGGATGTAATGTGAGGTGCTTGCCAAACATGCTTCAGGCTCCACTGTTGTTTCTCTTGGAGCGTCTGAGCTGATAGGAGAATCGTTCTCTGCAATAAACCTAGATATAGGCGAGAGGCCCTGCATGGGTTCATCTGGGGTGTCCGAGAACAGTAAAGCGTTTAGGGGAGATGAATGATCTGAACCCCTGAACCAAGCTCGTCTCCCATCATCAATAATAATTTCTTCTTCCCCTGAGGAGTCAAGCTCTTCCACTGGTGCCCCCTGTGGCGGAGGAGGAGAAGCATTCACTACTGGACGTTGTGGTGTTTCTTCAGAGGTGGTGGGAGCGTCATCCAGGGGAGCTGTCTGGACTCTACAGGGCCTAACTGTTCTCTGTTCCCTGGGGGACAAGGAAGGGCCCTGTATGGGCTGAAGTACATTTTTGGGGTCTAATGGATTTTGTTCATCGTCATCATCATCAAAAGACCAGTCTCCCCGATGTTGTGGGGGACCCACCATGTTCCCCTTTGTCAGTAATGTGGGTGATGTTTGGACCTCTATGTGTTGCACACCCTTTTTGGGGCGTACAGAGATTTGTGGGGGTATTAGAGAGGGGGGGCCCTGAAACCGAATGGGTCGAGAAATTGTTGCGGTAGGGGGTCTTGAAGCCGCCACTTGAGCATATGTACGAGGGTTCGTTGAAACAGTGGTGGCCCGATGGACTGTGTTTTGTGGGCGTGTCACCGTTTCTTCCTCAAATAGTTCGGCTGTGATAAGGGCTTCTGCTTGATCCACAGTGTCCGTGTTAACCTTTCCCCTGTAATTTTTCTCTGTCCAGGAGGAGGCCACCTCAAAGGCCTGAGGCCAATCTGCCCGATCGGTTTGTTCACGGATCTCTTTCATGGTGGTTTCAATGAGGGATTCGTAATGCTGTTCAAGGGCTAATTGGGTAGTGTACAACCAGTTATTTGCATTGCCCTCCAGCAGCTGACTGACCCGTTCGCTTGGGAAGGCTGGTTTAACTGTGTTAATCAGTAAGTTGGTCAGCCTCTGAAATGTGATGGGTTGATTACCCTCAGCCTTGGTTGTAACTTTACCCAAGTGATGAACGAGTCTAATCAGTTGGTACATCAATTTGATGGCATTTTTGAGTTTGGGAGGGGCTGGAATGAAATCCGTGTTGTGTTGTGTCGTTCTCTGGTTAGTGTGACTCTGTTGTGCCCCACTTTGGGTTCTTTTCTGGGGGAGATAGCGTGCATTTCTGTCCCTTTTAAAACCCTGTGGCCCCCTGTACATAGATGCATCCTCATTATTAAATCTTCCATCATAGTTGGTGAAATAGGCAGAATCATTTCTAGTCTGAATGGTTCTGTTTCTCTGATTCTGGCCTTTTTTGAACCGTCTATCGGGAGGCCTGTATGGGCCTGCTACCTGATCTGGTCGTTGAAAATTGTGAAACCTATTCAGAGAACTATAATCAGTTGTATTGTATTTATTTTTATTTCTATTTTTATTCAGATCATGCGTGTGTCTGTATGGATCACTGGATCTGTAACTCATTCTCTGTTCATACCCTGTTCTTTGAGGGTATGAGTTTTTAGAACGAAAGGAATAATTATTAATCCCCCCTGTTCTGTAGTTGGGTGTTATATTTCTCTGCCTTGGGTGAGTATATGGTGCAGGACGCTGTCTCACTCGTCCCCTAAGGCTTTCCATCTTTTAAATGCACCCACAAAAATTAGAGAATGAGGAATAATCAAATTTTTATATAAAGTAAAGGATTAAATGAAAAGTGAAAATAATATAAATGAAAATAATGAATATAAATTGAAAATAATGGTTAGGAATAAGAGAAGAGAGAAAGAAATATATTTTTCTTTTCAGAATAAGTTCACTAGTGCAAGCTAATCGCGACGTTTCGATACAATTAGTATCTTCTTCAGGCTAGCTTGCACAATAATATATAAAATACCGGTATAATATGGAGAAGTAATGGATATAATAGGAGTTCGTAGAGAATCAACCTTCCGCAGCTGTAGTAAATCAGCGAGTGAGCTGCGCAGTGCACCGACCCTATAAATAGCCTTCTCGTGGGCGTGGCCTAGGTCGTGCTTAAGAGTGTTAAAATAAACCTTTACATTCATCCAAAAAAAACGGGAAAATGATCGATCTGCTGAAGGGGATGTTTTGTAAAGCGATCCCGTTCCAAAGGTGAATTTAAGTGAAGAGATAATGGTGCTAACAGTGTGTTTTCCCTCCTGTCAAACTTTATGGATGGATGACGTCATCGTCTCCCAAATATGGAGTGGCGTCCTTTGAAAGTGCATCCTGCGTCCGTTTAGTCCTTTGAACTCATTCAAACAAAAACAAAGTTGCACAAGCACGTAGAATGTCAAAAAAAATTTCCAATAAAGTCTCCAAGGTGTATATATTTGTCCATTTGTGTATAATTATTTATTCTTTTTCTCTTTTTTTCTCTTAGGTGAAATTAAAGGTGTATATTACACTTATGTGATTTTATAATCATATCTTGTGATTTTATAATCATATATTATATTTGTATCTATATTTTTCTGTTGCAATATCTATCCGTGTGTCTTTATGGAATAATGTTTAATGACCTTTTTTATGGTTCCAACACAGAAAAAATATTTTTTTTTTAGAGAAAGTACTAATGCGATTTTCTAATCTTATAGTATATGAAGTCTTGTATAAATTATCTTTCCTATTTTGTTCTTTAAACACAGAAAAATAATATTTTTCCAACAAAAGAGAACTGCCAGCGTGTGTATACAAGGTAATCTGATTTTAGTTTTTTTGAAAAAATATATTTATTTGTATATGTATTTTTTTAATAATAATACCCAATATAATGTATTTATATATTTATATTATGGTATTTAATTTTATTATATTAAATTTTTGCTGATGGGGGCTCCGAGATGAGACCACAACCCGATCCCAACCACTCCCAAAGTTCAGAGAGGGAGGCTCGGGCTGGGTTAGGATTTTTGTAATTCCAATCAACAGGTCCCGAAGGGCCTGAAGACGGTTACGCACTGTCCATCCGTTCCGCTGACCGCTTTGCGATGGTGTGGGACCAGGAAGGATCCCACCACAGAGCCCCACTTCTTATTATTTATTTATTTATTTATTTATTTATTTATTTATTTATTTATTTATTTATTTATTTATTTATTAGACCCATTATCTGAGCGTCCGGGGTGTTAGTGAGCGGGCTATTTAGCCTCGTGCTATTAAACCAGAGGCCGTTTTGTCCAGGGTTACTCTGGGTAGGGTTAGGGGTCTGCTAGAGGCTGGTCAGTCCAAGGATAGAGGGTTAGAATGGGTAGGGTTAGGGGTCTGCTAGAGGCTGGTCAGTCCAAGGATAGAGGGTTAGAATGGGTAGGTTTAGGAGTTGAGAGGGGTCATATGTCCTGGGCTGGTGATGCACAGGCGGTTGTGACGGTAGGTTTTAGGGCTGTGGGGTGTCAGCCGTCGAGGTTTAGACCACACCAGTCACCGAAGGAGACTCAGGTTTCATTCAGACCTCTGGGAAAACGTGTATCCAAACGTTTAATCCATTGTGCCTCCGCACTAAGTCGGTCACTGAGGGTCCAGGATGGGTTGGCCTGCAAGCCTGTGACCCTCAAGGCCGTCAGGCCATGCAACAGAAAGTGTTGTACCACGTGTCTGCGTTTTTCCATTTTATGTGTGATGTTATGTGCGTGCTGATATATGCGTACTCTTAGTTCGTTCTTCGTCTGGCCGACATACTGTTTGTGGCACTTAGTACAGTATAGCAGATAAACACAATTGCAGGTTTCGTGGGACAGAGACCTGGGAAGCTGAAATACTCTTTTGGAGAATCTACTGACTACTAATTGTGCTGGAGTGTAGTATTTGCATTTACCAATGCGGCCTTTGACAGGCGCTGTGTGAATCTTGCTTTGTACTAATCTGTCCAGCAAGTTGTCGTTCCTCCTATATGCCGCTATTGGCTTATGTCTTTTTAGATAGTTAGTTGTTTCTAGGAATTTTTGGAAGTTGGCTTTGAGTTCAAGATTCAGCTGTGTGCTTTGTGGTGAGAAATGGGCCACCAGAGGGAGTGTTTTGTCCCTCTGGCCTGTGTTTTCCACAGGAGGGGCCCGTGGCTTATCAAAGGTTTTCAGGATCCTTCTGAGGAAGGACCGAGAGTATCCCCTTTGTCTAAGGGCTCCAAAGAGGGTTTGTACGGCTGAATAAAAGGAGGACGGTTGTGTGCAGATCCTTTTAAATCTGAGCAATTGTGATTTTATTATTCCCTTGAATGTATGTTTAGGGTGAAAACTCTTTTTGTGTAGAAGTGAATGTGTGTCCGTCTCCTTGAAATAGACTCTAAAATCAAGAAGGCCAGTTTCCAAAAACGTGGGTCCTTTATAGGAGACCACATCCAGAAAATTAACCTCCCTGAGGTCAACTGTATATTTGATTTTTATGGATTTTTGGTGTGTGTTGAGATGGTCAGTGAAGGCAACAAAATCTTCCATAGAGTATGTCCATATCCCCCATATGTCGTCCAGGAACCTATAGTAAGCATATGGTTTTTTACTAGCTGAGGTCAAAGCTGATTCTTCCCAGTCTGCCATAAATATGTTGGCATATGAGGGCGCAAATTTCTTCCCCATTGCTGTCCCCTTGGTTTGTAAGTAGAATCTGGAATCAAATTCAAAGTCATTTCTAGTAAGATTGATATCTAATAATTTAAGTATATAATGATCTGGTCTTTTGGGGTCTGGATATTTTTCCATGAACTTTTTGACCGCTTTGAGGCCTACCTCAGTTTCTATATTAGTGTACAAGCTATCTATATCTATGGTGAAGAGAAATGCATTTTCTGGTATTTTTAAATTTTTAATTTTTGATATGAAATCATAAGTATCCTTTAGGTAACTGGGATGACGTATGGATATAGGATTCAAAAAGTGTTCTATATATTCAGCTGTATAATATGTCTCACTGTTACAGTCGGATACTATAGGTCTTCCTGGAGGGATTTCTCCAGGAATACTCCATTTTTCGGGCTCTTTGTGTATTTTAGGTAATAAATAAAATCTTCTGGGCCTGGGAGGGTTTTCTCCCAATAAATATTCCTTTTGTGCCCCACTAATTATTTTTTTATCCAGCATTTCATTTAATATCTCTTCTACCATAGTTCTGGTTTGTGGATATATGGCTCCCTCTAGTGTGCAATAATGTTCCTTCACTGCCAACTGTCTCTGTCCCTCCCAAATATACTGACTTTTATCCATAATAATAGTGGCATTGCCCTTATCAGCAGGTTTTATGATAATGTCCCTATTTCTTTGTATTTCTAATAAAGCTTTTCTTTCTCCCCTTGTTAGGTTTTCTGGTGTTTTCAATCCCCAATTTAAGTGTTTATATGCATAATTGTCAGCTCTGATTATTTGTGTGATCTGTTTAGGTAAGCTGGACAACGCTGGAGTCCAGTCAGACGATCCAGTGAATGGGATTTTTTGTTTTTGATTCTTTTTACCCTCAAAGTAAGTCTCCAATTTGATTCTGCGGTGATAGGCCTGCATATCTTTTAATAACTGTATTTTTTGAGTTTTAACTCCCATAGGTGTGGGAATAAAAGATAGGCCTTTGAGTAAAACCGTACGTTGTTCTTCGGATAAAATGAATTTCTTTGAGAGATTTATGATGAGTTTGTTCTGGTCCTTTTTTGGACTCTCATGAGTTAACAGTTTAAATGTCTCTTCCAGTGTTGCAGCATGGCTCTGGCCGTGGAGGCCCTCCAGTGTGTCCCATCGCTTTCGACCATGAATTGTTCAGTGGGAAGCGGGGGGATGCAACTGGTATTTTTCTTTATGTGAGTGTTCAAGTGTTCAATCATGACTTGCTCGTACAATGGTAGAGATCTGGTGAAATTGATCAGTGGGAAGAATACTTCGGTGTTAGGAAGTCTCTGGGCGACAGCTTTGAGGGCCTTTTGTAGTTCTGTTATGGCCGCAATCCTGTACCTCTGCTGTCTGTTATTGAAGCCAAAGGATAAAATGATTTTTTCAGGCTGTACTGTAATTGTGGCCTTTTCTATTAGGTTGGCTGCGTGCTGCAGTTTGGCCCCGGGGTAACTGTCTACCTGTAAATCAGTACAGTTGGTGGCTGGGAGTCTGGACACGTTGGAGTCACCAATTATTACATATTTTTTCTGAAGTGTTAGACTCCAATCTGCCATTTTTTTAATTGTATTTATGTGTCTAGTAGGCCACGCTATGGGGCTGTCATGAACTGTGGTCTGTATATTTGTGTCATTTGTGTTTGTTTCATCAGCAGGTGCTGCGACTGGGAGATTTTCAGTTCTCTCTTCATCTGCCGAGTTTATGCCCTCTGGTGGAGCTGTCTCAGAGGTAACTTTTCTGTCTTTTTTAGCTAAGGCCTTTTTGGGCCTTGGTTGAGGGATGTAATGTGAGGTGCTTGCCAAACATGCTTCAGGCTCCACTGTTGTTTCTCTTGGAGCGTCTGAGCTGATAGGAGAATCGTTCTCTGCAATAAACCTAGATATAGGCGAGAGGCCCTGCATGGGTTCATCTGGGGTGTCCGAGAACAGTAAAGCGTTTAGGGGAGATGAATGATCTGAACCCCTGAACCAAGCTCGTCTCCCATCATCAATAATAATTTCTTCTTCCCCTGAGGAGTCAAGCTCTTCCACTGGTGCCCCCTGTGGCGGAGGAGGAGAAGCATTCACTACTGGACGTTGTGGTGTTTCTTCAGAGGTGGTGGGAGCGTCATCCAGGGGAGCTGTCTGGACTCTACAGGGCCTAACTGTTCTCTGTTCCCTGGGGGACAAGGAAGGGCCCTGTATGGGCTGAAGTACATTTTTGGGGTCTAATGGATTTTGTTCATCGTCATCATCATCAAAAGACCAGTCTCCCCGATGTTGTGGGGGGACCCACCATGTTCCCCTTTGTCAGTAATGTGGGTGATGTTTGGACCTCTATGTGTTGCACACCCTTTTTGGGGCGTACAGAGATTTGTGGGGGTATTAGAGAGGGGGGGCCCTGAAACCGAATGGGTCGAGAAATTGTTGCGGTAGGGGGTCTTGAAGCCGCCACTTGAGCATATGTACGAGGGTTCGTTGAAACAGTGGTGGCCCGATGGACTGTGTTTTGTGGGCGTGTCACCGTTTCTTCCTCAAATAGTTCGGCTGTGATAAGGGCTTCTGCTTGATCCACAGTGTCCGTGTTAACCTTTCCCCTGTAATTTTTCTCTGTCCAGGAGGAGGCCACCTCAAAGGCCTGAGGCCAATCTGCCCGATCGGTTTGTTCACGGATCTCTTTCATGGTGGTTTCAATGAGGGATTCGTAATGCTGTTCAAGGGCTAATTGGGTAGTGTACAACCAGTTATTTGCATTGCCCTCCAGCAGCTGACTGACCCGTTCGCTTGGGAAGGCTGGTTTAACTGTGTTAATCAGTAAGTTGGTCAGCCTCTGAAATGTGATGGGTTGATTACCCTCAGCCTTGGTTGTAACTTTACCCAAGTGATGAACGAGTCTAATCAGTTGGTACATCAATTTGATGGCATTTTTGAGTTTGGGAGGGGCTGGAATGAAATCCGTGTTGTGTTGTGTCGTTCTCTGGTTAGTGTGACTCTGTTGTGCCCCACTTTGGGTTCTTTTCTGGGGGAGATAGCGTGCATTTCTGTCCCTTTTAAAACCCTGTGGCCCCCTGTACATAGATGCATCCTCATTATTAAATCTTCCATCATAGTTGGTGAAATAGGCAGAATCATTTCTAGTCTGAATGGTTCTGTTTCTCTGATTCTGGCCTTTTTTGAACCGTCTATCGGGAGGCCTGTATGGGCCTGCTACCTGATCTGGTCGTTGAAAATTGTGAAACCTATTCAGAGAACTATAATCAGTTGTATTGTATTTATTTTTATTTCTATTTTTATTCAGATCATGCGTGTGTCTGTATGGATCACTGGATCTGTAACTCATTCTCTGTTCATACCCTGTTCTTTGAGGGTATGAGTTTTTAGAACGAAAGGAATAATTATTAATCCCCCCTGTTCTGTAGTTGGGTGTTATATTTCTCTGCCTTGGGTGAGTATATGGTGCAGGACGCTGTCTCACTCGTCCCCTAAGGCTTTCCATCTTTTAAATGCACCCACAAAAATTAGAGAATGAGGAATAATCAAATTTTTATATAAAGTAAAGGATTAAATGAAAAGTGAAAATAATATAAATGAAAATAATGAATATAAATTGAAAATAATGGTTAGGAATAAGAGAAGAGAGAAAGAAATATATTTTTCTTTTCAGAATAAGTTCACTAGTGCAAGCTAATCGCGACGTTTCGATACAATTAGTATCTTCTTCAGGCTAGCTTGCACAATAATATATAAAATACCGGTATAATATGGAGAAGTAATGGATATAATAGGAGTTCGTAGAGAATCAACCTTCCGCAGCTGTAGTAAATCAGCGAGTGAGCTGCGCAGTGCACCGACCCTATAAATAGCCTTCTCGTGGGCGTGGCCTAGGTCGTGCTTAAGAGTGTTAAAATAAACCTTTACATTCATCCAAAAAAAACGGGAAAATGATCGATCTGCTGAAGGGGATGTTTTGTAAAGCGATCCCGTTCCAAAGGTGAATTTAAGTGAAGAGATAATGGTGCTAACAGTGTGTTTTCCCTCCTGTCAAACTTTATGGATGGATGACGTCATCGTCTCCCAAATATGGAGTGGCGTCCTTTGAAAGTGCATCCTGCGTCCGTTTAGTCCTTTGAACTCATTCAAACAAAAACAAAGTTGCACAAGCACGTAGAATGTCAAAAAAAATTTCCAATAAAGTCTCCAAGGTGTATATATTTGTCCATTTGTGTATAATTATTTATTCTTTTTCTCTTTTTTTCTCTTAGGTGAAATTAAAGGTGTATATTACACTTATGTGATTTTATAATCATATCTTGTGATTTTATAATCATATATTATATTTGTATCTATATTTTTCTGTTGCAATATCTATCCGTGTGTCTTTATGGAATAATGTTTAATGACCTTTTTTATGGTTCCAACACAGAAAAAATATTTTTTTTTAGAGAAAGTACTAATGCGATTTTCTAATCTTATAGTATATGAAGTCTTGTATAAATTATCTTTCCTATTTTGTTCTTTAAACACAGAAAAATAATATTTTTCCAACAAAAGAGAACTGCCAGCGTGTGTATACAAGGTAATCTGATTTTAGTTTTTTTGAAAAAATATATTTATTTGTATATGTATTTTTTTAATAATAATACCCAATATAATGTATTTATATATTTATATTATGGTATTTAATTTTATTATATTAAATTTTTGCTGATGGGGGGCTCCGAGATGAGACCACAACCCGATCCCAACCACTCCCAAAGTTCAGAGAGGGAGGCTCGGGCTGGGTTAGGATTTTTGTAATTCCAATCAACAGGTCCCGAAGGGCCTGAAGACGGTTACGCACTGTCCATCCGTTCCGCTGACCGCTTTGCGATGGTGTGGGACCAGGAAGGATCCCACCACAGAGCCCCACTTCTTATTTATTTATTTATTTATTTATTTATTTATTTATTTATTTATTTATTTATTTATTTATTTATTAGACCCATTATCTGAGCGTCCGGGGTGTTAGTGAGCGGGCTATTTAGCCTCGTGCTATTAAACCAGAGGCCGTTTTGTCCAGGGTTACTCTGGGTAGGGTTAGGGGTCTGCTAGAGGCTGGTCAGTCCAAGGATAGAGGGTTAGAATGGGTAGGGTTAGGGGTCTGCTAGAGGCTGGTCAGTCCAAGGATAGAGGGTTAGAATGGGTAGGTTTAGGAGTTGAGAGGGGTCATATGTCCTGGGCTGGTGATGCACAGGCGGTTGTGACGGTAGGTTTTAGGGCTGTGGGGTGTCAGCCGTCGAGGTTTAGACCACACCAGTCACCGAAGGAGACTCAGGTTTCATTCAGACCTCTGGGAAAAACGTGTATCCAAACGTTTAATCCATTGTGCCTCCGCACTAAGTCGGTCACTGAGGGTCCAGGATGGGTTGGCCTGCAAGCCTGTGACCCTCAAGGCCGTCAGGCCATGCAACAGAAAGTGTTGTACCACGTGTCTGCGTTTTTCCATTTTATGTGTGATGTTATGTGCGTGCTGATATATGCGTACTCTTAGTTCGTTCTTCGTCTGGCCGACATACTGTTTGTGGCACTTAGTACAGTATAGCAGATAAACACAATTGCAGGTTTCGTGGGACAGAGACCTGGGAAGCTGAAATACTCTTTTGGAGAATCTACTGACTACTAATTGTGCTGGAGTGTAGTATTTGCATTTACCAATGCGGCCTTTGACAGGCGCTGTGTGAATCTTGCTTTGTACTAATCTGTCCAGCAAGTTGTCGTTCCTCCTATATGCCGCTATTGGCTTATGTCTTTTTAGATAGTTAGTTGTTTCTAGGAATTTTTGGAAGTTGGCTTTGAGTTCAAGATTCAGCTGTGTGCTTTGTGGTGAGAAATGGGCCACCAGAGGGAGTGTTTTGTCCCTCTGGCCTGTGTTTTCCACAGGAGGGGCCCGTGGCTTATCAAAGGTTTTCAGGATCCTTCTGAGGAAGGACCGAGAGTATCCCCTTTGTCTAAGGGCTCCAAAGAGGGTTTGTACGGCTGAATAAAAGGAGGACGGTTGTGTGCAGATCCTTTTAAATCTGAGCAATTGTGATTTTATTATTCCCTTGAATGTATGTTTAGGGTGAAAACTCTTTTTGTGTAGAAGTGAATGTGTGTCCGTCTCCTTGAAATAGACTCTAAAATCAAGAAGGCCAGTTTCCAAAAACGTGGGTCCTTTATAGGAGACCACATCCAGAAAATTAACCTCCCTGAGGTCAACTGTATATTTGATTTTTATGGATTTTTGGTGTGTGTTGAGATGGTCAGTGAAGGCAACAAATCTTCCATAGAGTATGTCCATATCCCCCATATGTCGTCCAGGAACCTATAGTAAGCATATGGTTTTTTACTAGCTGAGGTCAAAGCTGATTCTTCCCAGTCTGCCATAAATATGTTGGCATATGAGGGCGCAAATGTCTTCCCCATTGCTGTCCCCTTGGTTTGTAAGTAGAATCTGGAATCAAATTCAAAGTCATTTCTAGTAAGATTGATATCTAATAATTTAAGTATATAATGATCTGGTCTTTTGGGGTCTGGATATTTTTCCATGAACTTTTTGACCGCTTTGAGGCCTACCTCAGTTTCTATATTAGTGTACAAGCTATCTATATCTATGGTGAAGAGAAATGCATTTTCTGGTATTTTTAAATTTTTAATTTTTGATATGAAATCATAAGTATCCTTTAGGTAACTGGGATGACGTATGGATATAGGATTCAAAAAGTGTTCTATATATTCAGCTGTATAATATGTCTCACTGTTACAGTCGGATACTATAGGTCTTCCTGGAGGGATTTCTCCAGGAATACTCCATTTTTCGGGCTCTTTGTGTATTTTAGGTAATAAATAAAATCTTCTGGCCTGGGAGGGTTTTCTCCCAATAAATATTCCTTTTGTGCCCCACTAATTATTTTTTTATCCAGCATTTCAATTTAATATCTCTTCTACCATAGTTCTGGTTTGTGGATATATGGCTCCCTCTAGTGTGCAATAATGTTCCTTCACTGCCAACTGTCTCTGTCCCTCCAAATATACTGACTTTTATCCATAATAATAGTGGCATTGCCCTTATCAGCAGGTTTTATGATAATGTCCCTATTTCTTTGTATTTCTAATAAAGCTTTTCTTTCTCCCCTTGTTAGGTTTTCTGGTGTTTTCAATCCCCAATTTAAGTGTTTATATGCATAATTGTCAGCTCTGATTATTTGTGTGATCTGTTTAGGTAAGCTGGACAACGCTGGAGTCCAGTCAGACGATCCAGTGAATGGGATTTTTTGTTTTTGATTCTTTTTACCCTCAAAGTAAGTCTCCAATTTGATTCTGCGGTGATAGGCCTGCATATCTTTTAATAACTGTATTTTTTGAGTTTTAACTCCCATAGGTGTGGGAATAAAAGATAGGCCTTTGAGTAAAACCGTACGTTGTTCTTCGGATAAAATGAATTTCTTTGAGAGATTTATGATGAGTTTGTTCTGGTCCTTTTTGGACTCTCATGAGTTAACAGTTTAAATGTCTCTTCCAGTGTTGCAGCATGGCTCTGGCCGTGGAGGCCCTCCAGTGTGTCCCATCGCTTTCGACCATGAATTGTTCAGTGGGAAGCGGGGGGATGCAACTGGTATTTTTCTTTATGTGAGTGTTCAAGTGTTCAATCATGACTTGCTCGTACAATGGTAGAGATCTGGTGAAATTGATCAGTGGGAAGAATACTTCGGTGTTAGGAAGTCTCTGGGCGACAGCTTTGAGGGCCTTTTGTAGTTCTGTTATGGCCGCAATCCTGTACCTCTGCTGTCTGTTATTGAAGCCAAAGGATAAAATGATTTTTTTCAGGCTGTACTGTAATTGTGGCCTTTTCTATTAGGTTGGCTGCGTGCTGCAGTTTGGCCCCGGGGTAACTGTCTACCTGTAATCAGTACAGTTGGTGGCTGGGAGTCTGGACACGTTGGAGTCACCAATTATTACATATTTTTTCTGAAGTGTTAGACTCCAATCTGCCATTTTTTTAATTGTATTTATGTGTCTAGTAGGCCACGCTATGGGGCTGTCATGAACTGTGGTCTGTATATTTGTGTCATTTGTGTTTGTTTTCATCAGCAGGTGCTGCGACTGGGAGATTTTCAGTTCTCTCTTCATCTGCCGAGTTTATGCCCTCTGGTGGAGCTGTCTCAGAGGTAACTTTTCTGTCTTTTTTAGCTAAGGCCTTTTTGGGCCTTGGTTGAGGGATGTAATGTGAGGTGCTTGCCAAACATGCTTCAGGCTCCACTGTTGTTTCTCTTGGAGCGTCTGAGCTGATAGGAGAATCGTTCTCTGCAATAAACCTAGATATAGGCGAGAGGCCCTGCATGGGTTCATCTGGGGTGTCCGAGAACAGTAAAGCGTTTAGGGGAGATGAATGATCTGAACCCCTGAACCAAGCTCGTCTCCCATCATCAATAATAATTTCTTCTTCCCCTGAGGAGTCAAGCTCTTCCACTGGTGCCCCCTGTGGCGGAGGAGGAGAAGCATTCACTACTGGACGTTGTGGTGTTTCTTCAGAGGTGGTGGGAGCGTCATCCAGGGGAGCTGTCTGGACTCTACAGGGCCTAACTGTTCTCTGTTCCCTGGGGGACAAGGAAGGGCCCTGTATGGGCTGAAGTACATTTTTGGGGTCTAATGGATTTTGTTCATCGTCATCATCATCAAAAGACCAGTCTCCCCGATGTTGTGGGGGACCCACCATGTTCCCCTTTGTCAGTAATGTGGGTGATGTTTGGACCTCTATGTGTTGCACACCCTTTTTGGGGCGTACAGAGATTTGTGGGGGTATTAGAGAGGGGGGGCCCTGAAACCGAATGGGTCGAGAAATTGTTGCGGTAGGGGGTCTTGAAGCCGCCACTTGAGCATATGTACGAGGGTTCGTTGAAACAGTGGTGGCCCGATGGACTGTGTTTTGTGGGCGTGTCACCGTTTCTTCCTCAAATAGTTCGGCTGTGATAAGGGCTTCTGCTTGATCCACAGTGTCCGTGTTAACCTTTCCCCTGTAATTTTTCTCTGTCCAGGAGGAGGCCACCTCAAAGGCCTGAGGCCATCTGCCCGATCGGTTTGTTCACGGATCTCTTTCATGGTGGTTTCAATGAGGGATTCGTAATGCTGTTCAAGGGCTAATTGGGTAGTGTACAACCAGTTATTTGCATTGCCCTCCAGCAGCTGACTGACCCGTTCGCTTGGGAAGGCTGGTTTAACTGTGTTAATCAGTAAGTTGGTCAGCCTCTGAAATGTGATGGGTTGATTACCCTCAGCCTTGGTTGTAACTTTACCCAAGTGATGAACGAGTCTAATCAGTTGGTACATCAATTTGATGGCATTTTTGAGTTTGGGAGGGGCTGGAATGAAATCCGTGTTGTGTTGTGTCGTTCTCTGGTTAGTGTGACTCTGTTGTGCCCCACTTTGGGTTCTTTTCTGGGGGAGATAGCGTGAATTTCTGTCCCTTTTAAAACCCTGTGGCCCCCTGTACATAGATGCATCCTCATTATTAAATCTTCCATCATAGTTGGTGAAATAGGCAGAATCATTTCTAGTCTGAATGGTTCTGTTTCTCTGATTCTGGCCTTTTTTGAACCGTCTATCGGGAGGCCTGTATGGGCCTGCTACCTGATCTGGTCGTTGAAAATTGTGAAACCTATTCAGAGAACTATAATCAGTTGTATTGTATTTATTTTTATTTCTATTTTTATTCAGATCATGCGTGTGTCTGTATGGATCACTGGATCTGTAACTCATTCTCTGTTCATACCCTGTTCTTTGAGGGTATGAGTTTTTAGAACGAAAGGAATAATTATTAATCCCCCCTGTTCTGTAGTTGGGTGTTATATTTCTCTGCCTTGGGTGAGTATATGGTGCAGGACGCTGTCTCACTCGTCCCCTAAGGCTTTCCATCTTTTAAATGCACCCACAAAAATTAGAGAATGAGGAATAATCAAATTTTTATATAAAGTAAAGGATTAAATGAAAAGTGAAAATAATATAAATGAAAATAATGAATATAAATTGAAAATAATGGTTAGGAATAAGAGAAGAGAGAAAGAAATATATTTTTCTTTTCAGAATAAGTTCACTAGTGCAAGCTAATCGCGACGTTTCGATACAATTAGTATCTTCTTCAGGCTAGCTTGCACAATAATATATAAAATACCGGTATAATATGGAGAAGTAATGGATATAATAGGAGTTCGTAGAGAATCAACCTTCCGCAGCTGTAGTAAATCAGCGAGTGAGCTGCGCAGTGCACCGACCCTATAAATAGCCTTCTCGTGGGCGTGGCCTAGGTCGTGCTTAAGAGTGTTAAAATAAACCTTTACATTCATCCAAAAAAAAACGGGAAAATGATCGATCTGCTGAAGGGGATGTTTTGTAAAGCGATCCCGTTCCAAAGGTGAATTTAAGTGAAGAGATAATGGTGCTAACAGTGTGTTTTCCCTCCTGTCAAACTTTATGGATGGATGACGTCATCGTCTCCCAAATATGGAGGTGGCGTCCTTTGAAAGTGCATCCTGCGTCCGTTTAGTCCTTTGAACTCATTCAAACAAAAACAAAGTTGCACAAGCACGTAGAATGTCAAAAAAAATTTCCAATAAAGTCTCCAAGGTGTATATATTTGTCCATTTGTGTATAATTATTTATTCTTTTTCTCTTTTTTTCTCTTAGGTGAAATTAAAGGTGTATATTACACTTATGTGATTTTATAATCATATCTTGTGATTTTATAATCATATATTATATTTGTATCTATATTTTTTCTGTTGCAATATCTATCCGTGTGTCTTTATGGAATAATGTTTAATGACCTTTTTTATGGTTTCCAACACAGAAAAAATATTTTTTTTTAGAGAAAGTACTAATGCGATTTTCTAATCTTATAGTATATGAAGTCTTGTATAAATTATCTTTCCTATTTTGTTCTTTAAACACAGAAAAATAATATTTTTCCAACAAAAGAGAACTGCCAGCGTGTGTATACAAGGTAATCTGATTTTAGTTTTTTTGAAAAAATATATTTATTTGTATATGTATTTTTTTAATAATAATACCCAATATAATGTATTTATATATTTATATTATGGTATTTAATTTTATTATATTAAATTTTTGCTGATGGGGGCTCCGAGATGAGACCACCAACCCGATCCCAACCCACTCCCAAAGTTCAGAGAGGGAGGCTCGGGCTGGTTAGGATTTTTTGTAATTCCAATCAACAGGTCCCGAAGGGCCTGAAGACGGTTACGCACTGTCCATCCGTTCCGCTGACCGCTTTGCGATGGTGTGGGACCAGGAAGGATCCCACCACAGAGCCCCACTTCTTATTTATTTATTTATTTATTTATTTATTTATTTATTTATTTATTTATTTATTTATTTATTTATTAGACCCATTATCTGAGCGTCCGGGGTGTTAGTGAGCGGGCTATTTAGCCTCGTGCTATTAAACCAGAGGCCGTTTTGTCCAGTCCAGGGTTACTCTGGGTAGGGTTAGGGGTCTGCTAGAGGCTGGTCAGTCCAAGGATAGAGGGTTAGAATGGGTAGGGTTAGGGGTCTGCTAGAGGCTGGTCAGTCCAAGGATAGAGGGTTAGAATGGGTAGGTTTAGGAGTTGAGAGGGGTCATATGTCCTGGGCTGGTGATGCACAGGCGGTTGTGACGGTAGGTTTTAGGGCTGTGGGGTGTCAGCCGTCGAGGTTTAGACCACACCAGTCACCGAAGGAGACTCAGGTTTCATTCAGACCTCTGGGAAAACGTGTATCCAAACGTTTAATCCATTGTGCCTCCGCACTAAGTCGGTCACTGAGGGTCCAGGATGGGTTGGCCTGCAAGCCTGTGACCCTCAAGGCCGTCAGGCCATGCAACAGAAAGTGTTGTACCACGTGTCTGCGTTTTTCCATTTTATGTGTGATGTTATGTGCGTGCTGATATATGCGTACTCTTAGTTCGTTCTTCGTCTGGCCGACATACTGTTTGTGGCACTTAGTACAGTATAGCAGATAAACACAATTGCAGGTTTCGTGGGACAGAGACCTGGGAAGCTGAAATACTCTTTTGGAGAATCTACTGACTACTAATTGTGCTGGAGTGTAGTATTTGCATTTACCAATGCGGCCTTTGACAGGCGCTGTGTGAATCTTGCTTTGTACTAATCTGTCCAGCAAGTTGTCGTTCCTCCTATATGCCGCTATTGGCTTATGTCTTTTTAGATAGTTAGTTGTTTCTAGGAATTTTTGGAAGTTGGCTTTGAGTTCAAGATTCAGCTGTGTGCTTTGTGGTGAGAAATGGGCCACCAGAGGGAGTGTTTTGTCCCTCTGGCCTGTGTTTTCCACAGGAGGGGCCCGTGGCTTATCAAAGGTTTTCAGGATCCTTCTGAGGAAGGACCGAGAGTATCCCCTTTGTCTAAGGGCTCCAAAGAGGGTTTGTACGGCTGAATAAAAGGAGGACGGTTTGTGTGCAGATCCTTTTAAATCTGAGCAATTGTGATTTTATTATTCCCTTGAATGTATGTTTAGGGTGAAAACTCTTTTTGTGTAGAAGTGAATGTGTGTCCGTCTCCTTGAAATAGACTCTAAAATCAAGAAGGCCAGTTTCCAAAAACGTGGGTCCTTTATAGGAGACCACATCCAGAAAATTAACCTCCCTGAGGTCAACTGTATATTTGATTTTTATGGATTTTTGGTGTGTGTTGAGATGGTCAGTGAAGCAACCAAAATCTTCCATAGAGTATGTCCATATCCCCCATATGTCGTCCAGGAACCTATAGTAAGCATATGGTTTTTTACTAGCTGAGGTCAAAGCTGATTCTTCCCAGTCTGCCATAAATATGTTGGCATATGAGGGCGCAAATTTCTTCCCCATTGCTGTCCCCTTGGTTTGTAAGTAGAATCTGGAATCAAATTCAAAGTCATTTCTAGTAAGATTGATATCTAATAATTTAAGTATATAATGATCTGGTCTTTTGGGGTCTGGATATTTTTCCATGAACTTTTTGACCGCTTTGAGGCCTACCTCAGTTTCTATATTAGTGTACAAGCTATCTATATCTATGGTGAAGAGAAATGCATTTTCTGGTATTTTTAAATTTTTAATTTTTGATATGAAATCATAAGTATCCTTTAGGTAACTGGGATGACGTATGGATATAGGATTCAAAAAGTGTTCTATATATTCAGCTGTATAATATGTCTCACTGTTACAGTCGGATACTATAGGTCTTCCTGGAGGGATTTCTCCAGGAATACTCCATTTTTCGGGCTCTTTGTGTATTTTAGGTAATAAATAAAATCTTCTGGGCCTGGGAGGGTTTTCTCCCAATAAATATTCCTTTTGTGCCCCACTAATTATTTTTTTATCCAGCATTTCATTTAATATCTCTTCTACCATAGTTCTGGTTTGTGGATATATGGCTCCCTCTAGTGTGCAATAATGTTCCTTCACTGCCAACTGTCTCTGTCCCTCCCAAATATACTGACTTTTATCCATAATAATAGTGGCATTGCCCTTATCAGCAGGTTTTATGATAATGTCCCTATTTCTTTGTATTTCTAATAAAGCTTTTCTTCTCCCCTTGTTAGGTTTTCTGGAGTTTTCAATCCCCAATTTAAGTGTTTATATGCATAATTGTCAGCTCTGATTATTTGTGTGATCTGTTTAGGTAAGCTGGACAACGGCTGGAGTCCAGTCAGACGATCCAGTGAATGGGATTTTTTGTTTTTGATTCTTTTTTACCTCAAAGTAAGTCTCCAATTTGATTCTGCGGTGATAGGCCTGCATATCTTTTAATAACTGTATTTTTTGAGTTTTAACTCCCATAGGTGTGGGGAATAAAAGATAGGCCTTTGAGTAAAACCGTACGTTGTTCTTCGGATAAAATGAATTTCTTTGAGAGATTTATGATGAGTTTGTTCTGGTCCTTTTTTGGACTCTCATGAGTTAACAGTTTAAATGTCTCTTCCAGTGTTGCAGCATGGCTCTGGCCGTGGAGGCCCTCCAGTGTGTCCCATCGCTTTCGACCATGAATTGTTCAGTGGGAAGCGGGGGGATGCAACTGGTATTTTTCTTTATGTGAGTGTTCAAGTGTTCAATCATGACTTGCTCGTACAATGGTAGAGATCTGGTGAAATTGATCAGTGGGAAGAATACTTCGGTGTTAGGAAGTCTCTGGGCGACAGCTTTGAGGCCTTTTGTAGTTCTGTTATGGCCGCAATCCTGTACCTCTGCTGTCTGTTATTGAAGCCAAAGGTTAAAATGATTTTTTCAGGCTGTACTGTAATTGTGGCCTTTTCTATTAGGTTGGCTGCGTGCTGCAGTTTGGCCCCGGGGTAACTGTCTACCTGTAAATCAGTACAGTTGGTGGCTGGGAGTCTGGACACGTTGGAGTCACCAATTATTACATATTTTTTCTGAAGTGTTAGACTCCAATCTGCCATTTTTTTAATTGTATTTATGTGTCTAGTAGGCCACGCTATGGGGCTGTCATGAACTGTGGTCTGTATATTTGTTGTCATTTGTGTTTGTTTCATCAGCAGGTGCTGCGACTGGGAGATTTTCAGTTCTCTCTTCATCTGCCGAGTTTATGCCTCTGGTGGAGCTGTCTCAGAGGTAACTTTTCTGTCTTTTTTAGCTAAGGCCTTTTTGGGCCTTGGTTGAGGGATGTAATGTGAGGTGCTTGCCAAACAATGCTTCAGGCTCCACTGTTGTTTCTCTTGGAGCGTCTGAGCTGATAGGAGAATCGTTCTCTGCAATAAACCTAGATATAGGCGAGAGGGCCCTGCATGGGTTCATCTGGGGTGTCCGAGAACAGTAAAGCGTTTAGGGGAGATGAATGATCTGAACCCCTGAACCAAGCTCGTCTCCCATCATCAATAATAATTTCTTCTTCCCCTGAGGAGTCAAGCTCTTCCACTGGTGCCCCCCTGTGGCGGAGGAGGAGAAGCATTCACTACTGGACGTTGTGGTGTTTCTTCAGAGGTGGTGGGAGCGTCATCCAGGGGAGCTGTCTGGACTCTACAGGGCCTAACTGTTCTCTGTTCCCTGGGGGACAAGGAAGGGCCCTGTATGGGCTGAAGTACATTTTTTGGGGTCTAATGGATTTTGTTCATCGTCATCATCATCAAAAGACCAGTCTCCCCGATGTTGTGGGGGACCCACCATGTTCCCCTTTGTCAGTAATGTGGGTGATGTTTGGACCTCTATGTGTTGCACACCCTTTTTGGGGCGTACAGAGATTTGTGGGGGGTATTAGAGAGGGGGGGGCCCTGAAACCGAATGGGTCGAGAAATTGTTGCGGTAGGGGGTCTTGAAGCCGCCACTTGAGCATATGTACGAGGGTTCGTTGAAACAGTGGTGGCCCGATGGACCTGTGTTTTGTGGGCGTGTCACCGTTTCTTCCTCAAATAGTTCGGCTGTGATAAGGGCTTCTGCTTGATCCACAGTGTCCGTGTTAACCTTTCCCCTGTAATTTTTCTCTGTCCAGGAGGAGGCCACCTCAAAGGCCTGAGGCCAATCTGGCCCGATCGGTTTGTTCACGGATCTCTTTCATGGTGGTTTCAATGAGGGATTCGTTAATGCTGTTCAAGGGCTAATTGGGTAGTGTACAACCAGTTATTTGCATTGCCCTCCAGCAGCTGACTGACCCGTTCGCGTGGGAAGGCTGGTTTAACTGTGTTAATCAGTAAGTTGGTCAGCCTCTGAAATGTGATGGGTTGATTACCCTCAGCCTTGGTTGTAACTTTACCCAAGTGATGAACGAGTCTAATCAGTTGGTACATCAATTTGATGGCATTTTTGAGTTTGGGAGGGGCTGGAATGAAATCCGTGTTGTGTTGTGTCGTTCTCTGGTTAGTGTGACTCTGTTGTGCCCCACTTTGGGTTCTTTTCTGGGGGAGATAGCGTGCATTTCTGTCCCTTTTAAAACCCTGTGGCCCCCTGTACATAGATGCATCCTCATTATTAAATCTTCCATCATAGTTGGTGAAATAGGCAGAATCATTTCTAGTCTGAATGGTTCTGTTTCTCTGATTCTGGCCTTTTTTGAACCGTCTATCGGGAGGCCTGTATGGGCCTGCTACCTGATCTGGTCGTTGAAAATTGTGAAACCTATTCAGAGAACTATAATCAGTTGTATTGTATTTATTTTTATTTCTATTTTTATTCAGATCATGCGTGTGTCTGTATGGATCACTGGATCTGTAACTCATTCTCTGTTCATACCCTGTTCTTTGAGGGTATGAGTTTTTAGAACGAAAGGAATAATTATTAATCCCCCCTGTTCTGTAGTTGGGTGTTATATTTCTCTGCCTTGGGTGAGTATATGGTGCAGGACGCTGTCTCACTCGTCCCCTAAGGCTTTCCTTCTTTTAAATGCACCCACAAAAATTAGAGAATGAGGAATAATCAAATTTTTATATAAAGTAAAGGATTAAATGAAAAGTGAAAATAATATAAATGAAATAATGAATATAAATTGAAAATAATGGTTAGGAATAAGAGAAGAGAGAAAGAAATATATTTTTCTTTTCAGAATAAGTTCACTAGTGCAAGCTAATCGCGACGTTTCGATACAATTAGTATCTTCTTCAGGCTAGCTTGCACAATAATATATAAAATACCGGTATAATATGGAGAAGTAATGGATATAATAGGAGTTCGTAGAGAATCAACCTTCCGCAGCTGTAGTAAATCAGCGAGTGAGCTGCGCAGTGCACCGACCCTATAAATAGCCTTCTCGTGGGCGTGGCCTAGGTCGTGCTTAAGAGTGTTAAAATAAACCTTTACATTCATCCAAAAAAAACGGGAAAATGATCGATCTGCTGAAGGGGATGTTTTGTAAAGCGATCCCGTTCCAAAGGTGAATTTAAGTGAAGAGATAATGGTGCTAACAGTGTGTTTTCCCTCCTGTCAAACTTTATGGATGGATGACGTCATCGTCTCCCAAATATGGAGTGGCGTCCTTTGAAAGTGCATCCTGCGTCCGTTTAGTCCTTTGAACTCATTCAAACAAAAACAAAGTTGCACAAGCACGTAGAATGTCAAAAAAAATTTCCAATAAAGTCTCCAAGGTGTATATATTTGTCCATTTGTGTATAATTATTTATTCTTTTTCTCTTTTTTTCTCTTAGGTGAAATTAAAGGTGTATATTACACTTATGTGATTTTATAATCATATCTTGTGATTTTATAATCATATATTATATTTGTATCTATATTTTTCTGTTGCAATATCTATCCGTGTGTCTTTATGGAATAATGTTTAATGACCTTTTTTATGGTTCCAACACAGAAAAAATATTTTTTTTAGAGAAAGTACTAATGCGATTTTCTAATCTTATAGTATATGAAGTCTTGTATAAATTATCTTTCCTATTTTGTTCTTTAAACACAGAAAAATAATATTTTTCCAACAAAAGAGAACTGCCCAGCGTGTGTATACAGAGGTAATCTGATTTTAGTTTTTTTGAAAAAATATATTTATATGTATATGTATTTTTTTAATAATAATACCCAATATAATGTATTTATATATTTATATTATGGTATTTAATTTTATTATATTAAATTTTTGCTGATGGGGGCTCCGAGATGAGACCACAACCCGATCCCAACCACTCCCAAAGTTCAGAGAGGGAGGCTCGGGCTGGGTTAGGATTTTTGTAATTCCAATCAACAGTCCCGAAGGGCCTGAAGACGGTTACGCACTGTCCATCCGTTCCGCTGACCGCTTTGCGATGGTGTGGGACCAGGAGGATCCCACCACAGAGCCCCACTTCTTATTTATTTATTTATTTATTTATTTATTTATTTATTTATTTATTTATTTATTTATTTATTTATTTATTTATTAGACCCATTATCTGAGCGTCCGGGGTGTTAGTGAGCGGGCTATTTAGCCTCGTGCTATTAAACCAGAGGCCGTTTTGTCCAGGGTTACTGGGTAGGGTTAGGGGTCTGCTAGAGGCTGGTCAGTCCAAGGATAGAGGGTTAGAATGGGTAGGGTTAGGGGTCTGCTAGAGGCTGGTCAGTCCAAGGATAGAGGGTTAGAATGGGTAGGTTTAGGAGTTGAGAGGGGTCATATGTCCTGGGCTGGTGATGCACAGGCGGTTTGTGACGGTAGGTTTTAGGGCTGTGGGGTGTCAGCCGTCGAGGTTTAGACCACACCAGTCACCGAAGGAGACTCAGGTTTCATTCAGACCTCTGGGAAAACGTGTATCCAAACGTTTAATCCATTGTGCCTCCGCACTAAGTCGGTCACTTGAGGGTCCAGGATGGGTTGGCCTGCAAGCCTGTGACCCTCAAGGCCGTCAGGCCATGCAACAGAAAGTGTTGTACCACGTGTCTGCCGTTTTTTCCATTTTATGTGTGATGTTATGTGCGTGCTGATATATGCGTACTCTTAGTTCGTTCTTCGTCTGGCCGACATACTGTTTGTGGCACTTAGTACAGTATAGCAGATAAACACAATTGCAGGTTTCGATGGGGACAGAGACCTGGGAAGCTGAAATACTCTTTTGGAGAATCTACTGACTACTAATTGTGCTGGAGTGTAGTATTTGCATTTACCAATGCGGCCTTTGACAGGCGCTGTGTGAATCTTGCTTTGTACTAATCTGTCCAGCAGTTGTCGTTCTCCTATATGCCGCTATTGGCTTATGTCTTTTTAGATAGTTAGTTGTTTCTAGGAATTTTTGGAAGTTGGCTTTGAGTTCAAGATTCAGCTGTGTGCTTTGTGGTGAGAAATGGGCCACCAGAGGGAGTGTTTTGTCCCTCTGGCCTGTGTTTTCCACAGGAGGGGCCCGTGGCTTATCAAAGGTTTTCAGGATCCTTCTGAGGAAGGACCGAGAGTATCCCCTTTGTCTAAGGGCTCCAAAGAGGGTTTGTACGGCTGAATAAAAGGAGGACGGTTGTGTGCAGATCCTTTTAAATCTGAGCAATTGTGATTTTATTATTCCCTTGAATGTATGTTTAGGGTGAAAAACTCTTTTTGTGTAGAAGTGAATGTGGTCCGTCTCCTTGAAATAGACTCTAAAATCAAGGAAGGCCAGTTTCCAAAAACGTGGGTCCTTTATAGGAGACCACATCCAGAAAATTAACCTCCCTGAGGTCAACTGTATATTTGATTTTTATGGATTTTTGGTGTGTGTTGAGATGGTCAGTGAAGGCAACAAAATCTTCCATAGAGTATGTCCATATCCCCCATATGTCGTCCAGGAACCTATAGTAAGCATATGGTTTTTTTACTAGCAGAGGTCAAAGCTGATTCTTCCCAGTCTGCCATAAATATGTTGGCATATGAGGGCGCAAATTTCTTCCCCATTGCTGTCCCCTTGGTTTGTAAGTAGAATCTGGAATCAAATTCAAAGTCATTTCTAGTAAGATTGATATCTAATAATTTAAGTATATAATGATCTGGTCTTTTGGGGGTCTGGATATTTTTCCATGAACTTTTTTGACCGCTTTGAGGCCTACCTCAGTTTCTATATTAGTGTACAAGCTATCTATATCTATGGTGAAGAGAAATGCATTTTCTGGTATTTTTAAATTTTTAATTTTTGATATGAAATCATAAGTATCCTTTAGGTAACTGGGATGACGTATGGATATAGGATTCAAAAAGTGTTCTATATATTCAGCTGTATAATATGTCTCACTGTTACAGTCGGATACTATAGGTCTTCCTGGAGGGATTTCTCCAGGAATACTCCATTTTTCGGGCTCTTTGTGTATTTTAGGTAATAAATAAAATCTTCTGGGCCTGGGAGGGTTTTCTCCCAATAATATTCCTTTTGTGCCCCACTAATTATTTTTTTATCCAGCATTTCATTTAATATCTCTTCTACCATAGTTCTGGTTTGTGGATATATGGCTCCCTCTAGTGTGCAATAATGTTCCTTCACTGCCAACTGTCTCTGTCCCTCCCAAATATACTGACTTTTATCCATAATAATAGTGGCATTGCCCTTATCCGCAGGTTTTATGATAATGTCCCTATTTCTTTGTATTTCTAATAAACGCTTTTCTTTCTCCCCTTGTTAGGTTTTCTGGTGTTTTCAATCCCCAATTTAAGTGTTTATATGCATAATTGTCAGCTCTGATTATTTGTGTGATCTGTTTAGGTAAGCTGGACAACGCTGGAGTCCAGTCAGACGATCCAGTGAATGGGATTTTTTGTTTTTGATTCTTTTTACCCTCAAAGTAAGTCTCCAATTTGATTCTGCGGTGATAGGCCTGCATATCTTTTAATAACTGTATTTTTGAGGTTTTAACTCCCATAGGTGTGGGAATAAAAGATAGGCTTTGAGTAAAACCGTACGTTGTTCTTCGGATAAAAGAATTTCCTTTGAGAGATTTATGATGAGTTTGTTCTGGTCCTTTTTTGGACTCTCATGAGTTAACAGTTTAAATGTCTCTTCCAGTGTTGCAGCATGGCTCTGGCCGTGGAGGCCCTCCAGTGTGTCCCATCGCTTTCGACCATGAATTGTTCAGTGGGAAGCGGGGGGATGCAACTGGTATTTTTCTTTATGTGAGTGTTCAAGTGTTCAATCATGACTTGCTCGTACAATGGTAGAGATCTGGTGAAATTGATCAGTGGGAAGAATACTTCGGTGTTAGGAGTCTCTGGGCGACAGCTTTGAGGGCCTTTTGTAGTTCTGTTATGGCCGCAATCCTGTACCTCTGCTGTCTGTTATTGAAGCCAAAGGATAAAATGATTTTTTCAGGCTGTACTGTAATTGTGGGCCTTTTCTATTAGGTTGGCTGCGTGCTGCAGTTTGGCCCCGGGGTAACTGTCTACCTGTAAATCAGTACAGTTGGTGGCTGGGAGTCTGGACACGTTGGAGTCACCAATTATTACATATTTTTTCTGAAGTGTTAGACTCCAATCTGCCATTTTTTTAATTGTATTTATGTGTCTAGTAGGCCACGCTATGGGGCTGTCATGAACTGTGGTCTGTATATTTGTGTCATTTGTGTTTGGTTTCATCAGCAGGTGCTGCGACTGGGAGATTTTCAGTTCTCTCTTCATCTGCCGAGTTTATGCCCTCTGGTGGAGCTGTCTCAGAGGTAACTTTTCTGTCTTTTTTAGCTAAGGCCTTTTTGGGCCTTGGTTGAGGGATGTAATGTGAGGTGCTTGCCAAACATGCTTCAGGCCTCCACTGTTGTTTCTCTTGGAGCGTCTGAGCTGATAGGAGAATCGTTCTCTGCAATAAACCTAGATATAGGCGAGAGGCCCTGCATGGGTTCATCTGGGGTGTCCGAGAACAGTAAAGCGTTTAGGGGAGATGAATGATCTGAACCCCTGAACCAAGCTCGTCTCCCATCATCAATAATAATTTCTTCTTCCCCTGAGGAGTCAAGCTCTTCCCACTGGTGCCCCCTGTGGCGGAGGAGGGAGAAGCATTCACTACTGGACGTTGTGGTGTTTCTTCAGAGGTGGTGGGAGCGTCATCCAGGGGAGCTGTCTGGACTCTACAGGGCCTAACTGTTCTCTGTTCCCTGGGGACAAGGAAGGGCCCTGTATGGGCTGAAGTACATTTTTGGGGTCTAATGGATTTTGTTCATCGTCATCATCATCAAAAGACCAGTCTCCCCGATGTTGTGGGGGACCCACCATGTTCCCCTTTGTCAGTAATGTGGGTGATGTTTGGACCTCTATGTGTTGCACACCCTTTTTGGGGCGTACAGAGATTTGTGGGGGTATTAGAGAGGGGGGGCCCCTGAAACCGAATGGGTCGAGAAATTGTTGCGGTAGGGGGTCTTGAAGCCGCCACTTGAGCATATGTACGAGGGTTCGTTGAAACAGTGGTGGCCCGATGGACTGTGTTTTGTGGGCGTGTCACCGTTTCTTCCTCAAATAGTTCGGCTGTGATAAGGGCTTCTGCTTGATCCACAGTGTCCGTGTTAACCTTCCCTGTAATTTTTCTCTGTCCAGGAGGAGGCCACCTCCAAAGGCCTGAGGCCAATCTGCCCGATCGGTTTGTTCACGGATCTCTTTCATGGTGGTTTTCAATGAGGGATTCGTAATGCTGTTCAAGGGCTAATTGGGTAGTGTACAACCAGTTATTTGCATTGCCCTCCAGCAGCTGACTGACCCGTTCGCTTGGGAAGGCTGGTTTAACTGTGTTAATCAGTAAGTTGGTCAGCCTCTGAAATGTGATGGGTTGATTACCCTCAGCCTTGGTTGTAACTTTACCCAAGTGATGAACGAGTCTAATCAGTTGGTACATCAATTTGATGGCATTTTTGTGTTTGGGAGGGGCTGGAATGAAATCCGTGTTGTGTTGTGTCGTTCTCTGGTTAGTGTGACTCTGTTGTGCCCCACTTTGGGTTCTTTTCTGGGGAGATAGCGTGCATTTCTGTCCCTTTTAAAACCCTGTGGCCCCCTGTACATAGATGCATCCTCATTATTAAATCTTCCATCATAGTTGGTGAAATAGGCAGAATCATTTCTAGTCTGAATGGTTCTGTTTCTCTGATTCTGGCCTTTTTTGAACCGTCTATCGGGAGGCCTGTATGGGCCTGCTACCTGATCTGGTCGTTGAAAATTGTGAAACCTATTCAGAGAACTATAATCAGTTGTATTGTATTTATTTTTATTTCTATTTTTATTCAGATCATGCGTGTGTCTGTATGGATCACTGGATCTGTAACTCATTCTCGTTCATACCCTGTTCTTGAGGGTTGAGTTTTTAGAACGAAAGGAATAATTATTAATCCCCCTGTTCTGTAGTTGGGTGTTATATTTCTCTGCCTTGGGTGAGTATATGGTGCAGGACGCTGTCTTCTCGTCCCCTAAGGCTTTCCATCTTTTAAATGCACCCACAAA
>JAROOJ010000070.1:165000-168590 GCA_030578275.1 Meda fulgida | reverse complement strand
CTGGGCTTGACTCTGAAGCAAAGCGCCTGAAAATGACAAAGTCCCAAAATGTGCTTTGGGTAGAGAGCTCCATGCTCTCAGAGCTCGTTGGCCAGCCCAGGGAGGGTGGCCCGTCCTGGGCCAAATTCAGATTTGCCCGCCACCCCTGGAGCTCAGTCCTGAGCGAAGACGGTCCTAAAACGGGCCTTTGGGGTTTTGTAGAGGAGCGGAGAGAGGTCTCCCTGGGCACAAATAAAAGCTCAAACACCCATGGAGAGGATGACTCTGGGTCAAGCTGTGAAAATGATAGAGTCCAAAAGGGTGAGGTTTCCTCCAACCTCCAGGGCTTTCGAGGCAGTGAACAGAGCTGGAGAGGGTGCGCTCTGGCTGGGGACTGAGTTCAAACCACCCCCATGGTGGAGCTCTGAAAAACCTGAAACCTCCAGGAAAGAGACGGTCTGATTTTTTAATCAAAAGTGCATCCCAGGCAGAGTGGGGGAGTCCTGGGCACAAATAAAGCTCAAACGCCCTTGGAGAACATGACTCTGGGCTTGACTCTGAAGCAAAGCGCTTGAAAATGACAGAGTCCCAAAATGTGCGTTGGGTGGAGAGTTCCATGCTATCAGAGCTCGTTGGCCAGCCCCATGGAGGGTGGCCCGTCCTGGGCCAGAGTCAGATTTGCCCGCCACCCCCTGGAGCTCGGTCCGGAGCCCAGACGGGCTTAAAACGGACCTTCGGGGTTCTGTCGAGGAGTGGATGCGCACTCCGGTCGGCACACGGCTTGGTGAACCGTGGTGGTCGGGCCGGGTTGGGAAGCGGCTCTGACTCAGCCCAGAGAAAGTGCGCTCTGCGCGGGCTCGAGACTTCCAGTAAATGGGGTCTGGTTTGGACACCCAGGCTCCCCGGTGCGCATCCGGGTTGAAGCTGCGTTACCCCCCGGGCGTGCTTGTGGTGGATGACACGCCGGAGGAAAATTCCCCCTCAAAAATTGGTCTATGTCCAAAATGCTGGGATGCTTTGGGGGATAGCCTGGTCGATTGGAACTTGTGACGCGCCTGGGGATGGCCCCTGCCCGGTCTGAAAGGCCGCTATGGGCAGCTTGCTCCACCCCGCTCTGCGCGTCGACCTTAGACGTGGCCTCCCTCCGGGGAAAGCAGGCCGCGTCGTCCTCGGGAGACTCAGACGGCCCGTCTGAATCGGACGTCCGCGGCGGGCGGTGGCGGCCGCGGGCGCGCGGGGGAAGGATCGGACGGTAGGGGTGGCCGACACCTCCCTTCCAGTCTTTCGAACCCGACCCTTCGCCCCGCTCCTCCCCGCCCGAAAAGCACCCTTCCCGGTTACGGCCTCGACCCAGAGGCCTCCCACCTCCCCCCCGGCGGTCGGTTCCTCGCGCGCCCTATGAGCGGCCGTGCCGTCTCGGGCTCAGGCCCGAGCGGAGCGAGACCCGTGTGTAGGAAGCCCGCGCGGCGAGGTCCTCCCGTCCGGGGTTACTCGGTTGATCCCCGAGGTGTGCTCAGACTTACCATATGCTTGTCGAACCACCGGTCTGGGTAAACGGTGAAACGACTCCAGGGGCTTGGGGCACCCCTGGAGTAGAAACAAAAAAAAAAAGCGATGGCGGCAGGTCGCTCCTTCCGGAAAGCTAAAGCAAATCGGTCAGAGTCCGAGACGGTTCGGTCAAAACACATTCCCCTGTAATACACGCCACTCCCTGGGTGACGACCGGGAGGAGAGAGAGTGCCTCGGTGTCAGGCACGTTTATGGAATGTGTAGGCGCGGTCAAACCAGATACCCAAAGAAAGACACGACTCCCTGGGTGGCGACCAGGGAGAGTGCCTCGGTGACGGGCACGTTGTGGTGGAGAGGGAGCCACCACAACACTCCACTCTCGGACAAGGCAACGGGATACAGGCGCCTCCGGGTTGCCTGGGGCCCGGAGGGGAGCACCCCCTCCTTCGGGCCGTCGTTTTGGGGGGTCGCCTGGTCGATTGGAACTCGGGACGCGCCTGGGGATGGCCCCTGCCCGGTCTGAAAGGCCGCTATGGGCAGCTTGCTCCACCCCGCTCTGCGCGTCGACCTTAGACGTGGCCTCCCTCCGGGGAAAGCAGGCCGCGTCCTCCTCGGGAGACTCAGACGGCCCGTCTGAAGCGGACGTCCGCGGTGGGCGGTGGCGGCCGCGGGCCCGCGGGGAAGGATCGGACGGTAGGGGTGGCCGACACCTCCCTTCCAGTCTTTCGAACCCGACCCTTCGCCCCGCTCCTCCCCGCTCGAAAAGCACCCTTCCCGGTTACGGCCTCGACCCAGAGGCCTCCCACCTCCCCCCCCCCGGCGGTCGGTTCCTCGCGCGCCCTATGAGCGGCCGTGCCGTCTCGAGCTCAGGCCCGAGCGGAGCGAGACCCGTGTGTAGGAAGCCCGCGCGTCGAGGTCCTCCCGTCCGGGGCTGCTCGGTCGATCCCCGAGGTGTGCGCACAGGACACACGCTACCACATGCTTCTGTCGGTCCGGGCAAATGGGCGAAACGACCCCAGGGGCTTGAGACACCCCTGGAGGAAATAAAAGCGATGGAGGAAGGGCCGGTCCTCCGGAAAGAGAGAAAAAAACGGACAGTGTCCGAAAACTGTGCGGTACGACCAGATCAAACCACATTCCCAAGAAACGCACGACTCCCCTGGGTGGCGGCGGGGAGAGTGCCTCGGTGTCGGGCACGTTTTAATCCGTCGCCCGCGACGGAGCTCCCGCGGAGCAAAGACGGTCCTGAAGCGGACCTTGGGGGTTTTGTCGAGGAGGGGACAGACGCCCCCGCTCGGGCAAGGTGACGGATGATGGTTGGCCGGGCTTCCTACATCCTGGGGAGGATGCTTTAATCTGGGGCGGCGAGCGTTGTGTCGGTAGCCGCCCCCCGGAGGAAAAAAAAGTCCCACCTCCGTAAAAACGGACAGGGTCCGTAAAAGTGCGGCCGAACGAGATTCCCACAAAGCACGCGGCTCCCTGGGTGGCGACCAGGGAGAGTGCCTCGGTGCAGGGGCGCACCGAATCCGTCGCCCGCGGCGGAGCTCCCGTCGGAGCAAAGACGGTTCCTAAAACGGACCTTCGGGGGTTTTTGTCGAGGAGGGGACAAAGGCCCCCGCTCGGACAAGGTGACGGACGCAGATCGGCCGGGCTTCCTACATCCTGGGGAGGATGCTTTCATCTGGGGCGGCAAGCGTTGTGTTGGTAGGCGCCCCCGGAGGGAAAAAAGTCCCACCTCCGTGAAAACGGACTGAGTCCGTAAAAGTGCGGTCGAACGAGACTCCCACTACGACCCGCCTCCCGGCCGGCACCCGGGGAGGGCGCCTCAGACTCGGGCGCGGTCGAACGCGTCGGCGCGGCGGAGCACCCGTCGGAGCCGAGACGGTCCTAAAACGGACCTTCGGGGTTTTGTCGAGAAGAGGGAAGCGACGTCCCCGCTCGGACAGCCTCGAGAGCGTTTTGAAGGAATTCGGTTAAAACGGGCGCCTCCGGGTTGCCCGGGGCCCGGAGGGGCGCACCCCCTCCTCCGGGCCGTCACTTCGGGGTTGCCTGGTCGATTGGAACTTGGGACGCGCCTGGGGACGGCCCCTGCCCGGTCGAAA
>JAROOJ010000070.1:135000-157500 GCA_030578275.1 Meda fulgida | reverse complement strand
AGCAGGACGAGTCCCTAGAGCGCAGGGAATTTTTTTACAACAACCTAGGCCCACGAAACCCAGGATCCTGAACCAGGAGCCCCTGGACTACCACCGTGTCAAATTTGGAGCCCCTGCGACCTTTCGACCCCTGCTTTCCAGACGTCCGTCCTGCAACCTATTTAACGTAGGCTGTTCCTGGACAAGTGGGCCAATTAAGCACGAAAAAGGGTCAAAAGGACACGAGGCTCTAGGCACGGCCCCGGGGGCCCCTGACGAGACGTGAATGACAATTTCGGACCAAACGGACCTTTTGGTCCGCTGTCCACCAACCACCTATGAAAACGCATGCAATAAGTTGCACGTGTCCTCGGCTACTGCTCGGCCCCGGGGGGTCCGAGGGGCCCCAAACTTCGCATCCTGGTAGCCTGGGGGCCCCTTTGCCACATCCTAGGAGGACGAGTCCCTAGAGTGCAGGGAAATTTTTAACACCAACCTAGGACCCTGAAACCCAGGATCCTGAGCCGAGGGCCCCTGGACTACCACTGAGTCAAATTTGGAGCCCATGCGACCTTTTGACCCCTGCCAAACAGAAATTTTGGTCCGCTGTCCACGAACCACCTATGAAAACGCATGCAATAAGTTGCACGTGTCCTCGGCTACTGCTCGGCCCCGGGGGGTCCGAGGGGCCCCAAACTTCGCATCCTGCTAGCCTGGGGGCCCCACTGCCACATACTAGGAGGACGAGTGGCTAGAGCGCAGGGAATTTTTTTGGACTGCCTTTGTCAAAATCTCTCACAAAGGCCTCTTGCTCTCATAGACAGAAAGGCCTTCTCCAAAGGGCCCATTGAAAAGATAGGTTAGGGTTAAGAAACCGACTCAGGGTCCACCTAGGACCCTGATGACAAGGATCCCGACCAAGTAGCCCCTGGACTACCACCGTGTCGAATTTGGAGCCCCTGCGACCTTTTGACCCCTGCTTTCCAGACGTCCGTCCTGCAACCTATTTAACGTAGGCTGTTTTTGGACAACTGGGCCAATTAAGCACGAAAAAGGGTCGATGGGACACGAGGCTCTAGGCACGGCCCCGGGGGCCCCTGACGAGTCGTGGATGACAATTTCGGGCCAAACGGACCTTTTGGTCCGCTGTCCACGAACCACCTATGAAAACGCATGCAATAAGTTGCACGTGTCCTCGGCTACTGCTCGGCCCTGGGGGGTCCGAGGGGCCCCAAACTTCGCATCCTGGTAGCCTGGGGGCCCCACTGCCACATACTAGGAGGACGAGTGCCTAGAGCGCAGGGAAATTTTTTGGACTGCCTTTGTCAAAATCTCTCACAAAGGCCTCTTGCTCTCATAGACAGAAAGGCCTTCTCCAAAGGGCCCATTGAAAAGATAGGTTAGGGTTAAGAAACCGACTCAGGGTCCACCTAGGACCCTGATGACAAGGATCCTGACCAAGGGGCCCCTGGACTACCACCGTGTCGAATTTGGAGCCCCTGCGACCTTTTGACCCCTGCTTTCCAGACGTCCGTCCTGCAACCTATTTAACGTAGGCTGTTTTTGGACAACTGGGCCAATTAAGCACGAAAAAGGGTCGATGGGACACGAGGCTCTAGGCACGGCCCCGGGGGCCCCTGACGAGTCGTGGATGACAATTTCGGGCCAAACGGACCTTTTGGTCCGCTGTCCACGAACCACCTATGAAAACGCATGCAATAAGTTGCACGTGTCCTCGGCTACTGCTCGGCCCCGGGGGGGTCCGAGGGGCCCCATTCTTCGCATCCTGGTAGCCTGGGGGCCCCACTGCCACATACTAGGAGGACGAGTGCCCAGAGCGCAGGGAAATTTTTTGGACTGCCTTTGTCAAAATCTCTCACAAAGGCCTCTTGCTCTCATAGACAGAAAGGCCTTCTCCAAAGGGCCCATTGAAAAGATAGGTTAGGGTTAAGAAACCGACTCAGGGTCCACCTAGGACCCTGATGACAAGGATCCTGACCAAGGGGCCCCTGGACTACCACCGTGTCGAATTTGGAGCCCCTGCGACCTTTTGACCCCTGCTTTCCAGACGTCCGTCCTGCAACCTATTTAACGTAGGCTGTTTTTGGACAACTGGGCCAATTAAGCACGAAAAAGGGTCGATGGGACACGAGGCTCTAGGCACGGCCCCGGGGGCCCCTGACGAGTCGTGGATGACAATTTCGGGCCAAACGGACCTTTTGGTCCGCTGTCCACCAACCACCTATGAAAACGCATGCAATAAGTTGCACGTGTCCTCGGCTACTGCTCGGCCCCGGGGGGTCCGAGGGGCCCCAAACTTCGCATCCTGGTAGCCTGGGGGCCCCACTGCCACATACTAGGAGGACGAGTGCCTAGAGCGCAGGGAAATTTTTTGGACTGCCTTTGTCAAAATCTCTCACAAAGGCCTCTTGCTCTCATAGACAGAAAGGCCTTCTCCAAAGGGCCCATTGAAAAGATAGGTTAGGGTTAAGAAACCGACTCAGGGTCCACCTAGGACCCTGATGACAAGGATCCTGACCAAGGGGCCCCTGGACTACCACCGTGTCGAATTTGGAGCCCCTGCGACCTTTTGACCCCTGCTTTCCAGACGTCCGTCCTGCAACCTATTTAACGTAGGCTGTTTTTGGACAACTGGGCCAATTAAGCACGAAAAAGGGTCGATGGGACACGAGGCTCTAGGCACGGCCCCGGGGGCCCCTGACGAGTCGTGGATGACAATTTCGGGCCAAACGGACCTTTTGGTCCGCTGTCCACCAACCACCTATGAAAACGCATGCAATAAGTTGCACGTGTCCTCGGCTACTGCTCGGCCCCGGGGGGTCCGAGGGGCCCCAAACTTCGCATCCTGGTAGCCTGGGGGCCCCACTGCCACATACTAGGAGGACGAGTGCCTAGAGCGCAGGGAAATTTTTTGGACTGCCTTTGTCAAAATCTCTCACAAAGGCCTCTTGCTCTCATAGACAGAAAGGCCTTCTCCAAAGGGCCCATTGAAAAGATAGGTTAGGGTTAAGAAACCGACTCAGGGTCCACCTAGGACCCTGATGACAAGGATCCTGACCAAGTAGCCCCTGGACTACCACCGTGTCGAATTTGGAGCCCCTGCGACCTTTTGACCCCTGCTTTCCAGACGTCCGTCCTGCAACCTATTTAACGTAGGCTGTTTTTGGACAACTGGGCCAATTAAGCACGAAAAAGGGTCGATGGGACACGAGGCTCTAGGCGCGGCCCCGGGGGCCCCTGACGAGTCGTGGATGACAATTTCGGGCCAAACGGACCTTTTGGTCCGCTGTCCACGAACCACCTATGAAAACGCATGCAATAAGTTGCACGTGTCCTCGGCTACTGCTCGGCCCCGGGGGGTCCGAGGGGCCCCAAACTTCGCATCCTGGTAGCCTGGGGGCCCCACTGCCACATACTAGGAGGACGAGTGCCTAGAGCGCAGGGAAATTTTTTGGACTGCCTTTGTCAAAATCTCTCACAAAGGCCTCTTGCTCTCATAGACAGAAAGGCCTTCTCCAAAGGGCCCATTGGAAAGATAGGTTAGAGTTAAGAAACCGACTCAGGGTCCACCTAGGACCCTGATGAATGGGATCCTGACCACGGGGCCCCTGGACTACCACCGTGTCGAATTTGGAGCCCCTGCGACCTTTTGACCCCTGCTTTCCAGACGTCCGTCCTGCAACCTATTTAACGTAGGCTGTTTTTGGACAACTGGGCCAATTAAGCACGAAAAAGGGTCGATGGGACACGAGGCTCTAGGCACGGCCCCGGGGGCCCCTGACGAGACGTGGATGACAATTTCGGGCCAAACGGACCTTTTGGTCCGCTGTCCACGAACCACCTATGAAAACGCATGCAATAAGTTGCACGTGTCCTCGGCTACTGCTCGGCCCCGGGGGGTCCGAGGGGCCCCATTCTTCGCATCCTGGTAGCCTGGGGGCCCCACTGCCACATACTAGGAGGACGAGTGCCTAGAGCGCAGGGAAATTTTTTGGACTGCCTTTGTCAAAATCTCTCACAAAGGCCTCTTGCTCTCATAGACAGAAAGGCCTTCTCCAAAGGGCCCATTGAAAAGATAGGTTAGGGTTAAGAAACCGACTCAGGGTCCACCTAGGACCCTGATGACAAGGATCCTGACCAAGGGGCCCCTGGACTACCACCGTGTCGAATTTGGAGCCCCTGCGACCTTTTGACCCCTAATCTCCAGACGTCCGTCCTGCAACCTATTTAACGTAGGCTGTTTTTGGACAACTGGGCCAATTAAGCACGAAAAAGGGTCGATGGGACACGAGGCTCTAGGCACGGCCCCGGGGGCCCCTGACGGGTCGTGGATGACAATTTCGGGCCAAACGGACCTTTTGGTCCGCTGTCCACGAACCACCTATGAAAACGCATGCAATAAGTTGCACGTGTCCTCGGCTACTGCTCGGCCCCGGGGGGTCCGAGGGGCCCCAAACTTCGTATCCTGGTAGCCTGGGGGCCCCACTGCCACATACTAGGAGGACGAGTGCCTAGAGCGCAGGGAATTTTTTTGGACTGCCTTTGTCAAAATCTCTCACAAAGGCCTCTTGCTCTCATAGACAGAAAGGCCTTCTCCAAAGGGCCCATTGAAAAGATAGGTTAGGGTTAAGAAACCGACTCAGGGTCCACCTAGGACCCTGATGACAAGGATCCTGACCAAGGGGCCCCTGGACTACCACCGTGTCGAATTTGGAGTCCCTGCGACCTTTTGACCCCTGCTTTCCAGACGTCCGTCCTGCAACCTATTTAATGTAGGCTGTTCTTGGACAAGTGGGCCAATTAAGCACGAAAAAGGGTCGATGGGACACGAGGCTCTAGGCACGGCCCCGGGGGCCCCTGACGAGTCGTGGATGACAATTTCGGGCCAAACTGACCTTTTGGTCCGCTGTCCACCAACCACCTATGAAAACGCATGCAATAAGTTGCACGTGTCCTCGGCTACTGCTCGGCCCCGGGGGGTCCGAGGGGCCCCAAACTTCGCATCCTGGTAGCCTGGGGGCCCCTTTGCCACATCCTAGGAGGACGAGTCCCTAGAGTGCAGGGAAATTTTTAACACCAGCCTAGGACCCTGAAACCCAGGATCCTGAGCCGGGGGCCCCTGGACTACCACTGAGTCAAATTTGGAGCCCCTGCGACCTTTTGACCCCTGCCAAACAGACATTTTGGTCCGCTGCCAACGAACCACCTATGAAAACGCATGCAATAAGTTGCACGTGTCCTCGGCTACTGCTCGGCCCCCCCATGACCCCAGAGAATGGAGCCCAAAGTCGGCTTGGCTCTCGAGATACACCCGGTCAAAGTCAGCATCCAACCTGCAGCTTAATAAGTTACTCACTGGCCTACAACACATGTGTTGAAATCCCCGATTCCTGACCAGAATCCAACGGCTGAAAATTTCTAAGTCAGTTAACAGCATCCATCCTGTAACTTATTCGACAGAGCTCCTATAGGCTGTCTGTGGACTGTTGAATATTAGGCAAATTGTGCATAATTAATGGCTGTACTGTACACCAGTGTATTGAATAGTGACCCCTGTGTTGGCACACAACAGGTTAAACCACATATAAGCACTGTATTTATGAAATATGACCATTTAATGTACTGTCCATGAACAGCCTACAAGTACCCTGTCAGATAAGTTACAGCTTGGACTTCACCGACTGTATCCGTCCTGTAACTTATTCGACAGAGCCCCTATAGGCTGTCTGTGGACGGGCCTATCTCTGAAACCATTCCGACTTGGAGCTCCAAACTCCGGGCATGGGGGGGTACCGACGGCACCCCCATGACCCCAGATTATGGAGCCCAAAGTCGGCTTGGCTCTCTAGATACACCCGGTCAAAGTCAGCATCCAACCTGCAGCTTAATAAGTTACTCACTGGCATACAACACATGTGTTGAAATCCCCGATTCCTGACCAGAATCCAACGGCTGAAAATTTCTAAGTCAGTTAACAGCATCCCACCTGTAACCTATTCGACAGAGCCCCAATAGGCTGTCTGTGGAACGGCCTATCTCTGAAACCATTCCGACTTGGAGCTCCAAACTCCGGGCATGGGGGGGGTACCGACGGCGCCCCCATGACCCCAGATTATGGAGCCCAAAGTCGGCTTGGCTCTCTAGATACACCCGGTCAAAGTCAGCATCCAACCTGTAGCTTAATAAGTTACTCACTGGCCTACAACACATGTGTTGAAATCCCCGATTCCTGACCAGAATCCAACGGCTGAAAATTTCTAAGTCAGTTAACAGCATCCGTCCTGTAACTTAGTCGACAGAGCTCCTGTAGGCTGTCTGTGGACAGTTGAATATTATGCAAATTGTGCATAATTAATGGCTGTACTGTACATCAGTGTGTTACATCGTGTCCTCTGTGTGACACACAACCGGTCTGACCACAAACAACCACTGTATTTATGAAATATGAGCCGTTAAATCAACGTCCAGGAGGAAGCCTATAGGGGCTCTGTTGAATAGGTTGCAGGATGGCACCAAACTTTGAACGGCTATACCTCGGGGACCCAGGGGCCTGGCCGCACCAAACTCGGGTCAAAGTAAGGCCCCGAGGGCTCCTCTCCAACGGGCCCTAGCCCGTGGTTCTAGCGCCCCCAGGGTCCGAGAAACGGGGCCCCAACATGAAAGGGTGCACTTGAGAAGGAAGGGTCCAGAGCCTCGGGACTCTGGGGTCTGAGAGGGGCCCCAGAGGGCCCTCATCAACCCGAGGGACGATCCGCTGGGACCCGCCATTTCCGAGATATGGTCCGTTTTGTCCAAAAGTCCCTTGTGTATGAGCGGGTGTATCTCGGGGCCTGAGCCGAGTTGGCGCTCCAAACTCCGGGCAGTGTGAGGGCCCTCGGGGCCCCTTCTACCCCCACCGTCGCCAGCTCCTGGGACCTTCCGATTCCGAGATACGGCCACTTCCGGTCCAGCTTTGACCGGGTGTATCTCGGAAACTACGCCCACTTGGAGCTCCAAACTCCGGGTGTGGAGGGGCACCCATGGGCCCCCCATGACCCCAGAGTATGGAGCCCAAAGTCGGCTTGGCTCTCGAGATACACCCGGTCAAAGTCAGCATCCAACCTGCAGCTTAATAAGTTACTCACTGGCCTACAACACATGTGTTGAAATCCCCGATTCCTGACCAGAATCCAACGGCTGAAAATTTCTAAGTCAGTTAACAGCATCCGTCCTGTAACTTATTCGACAGAGCCCCAATAGGCTGTCTGTGGACGGGCCTATCTCTGAAACCATTCCGACTTGGAGCTCCAAACTCCGGGCATGGGGGGGTACCGACGGCGCCCCCATGACCCCAGAGTATGGAGCCCAAAGTCGGCTTGGCTCTCGAGATACACCCGGTCAAAGTCAGCATCCAACCTGCAGCTTAATAAGTTACTCACTGGCCTACAACACATGTGTTGAAATCCCCGATTCCTGACCAGAATCCAACGGCTGAAAATTTCTAAGTCAGTTAACAGCATCCGTCCTGTAACTTATTCGACAGAGCCCCAATAGGCTGTCTGTGGACGGGCCTATCTCTGAAACCATTCCGACTTGGAGCTCCAAACTCCGGGTGTGGAGGGGCACCCATGGGCCCCCCATGACCCCAGAGTATGGAGCCCAAAGTCGGCTTGGCTCTCGAGATACACCCGGTCAAAGTCAGCATCCAACCTGCAGCTTAATAAGTTACTCACTGGCCTACAACACATGTGTTGAAATCCCCGATTCCTGACCAGAATCCAACGGCTGAAATTTCTAAGTCAGTTAACAGCATCCGTCCTGTAACTTATTCGACAGAGCCCCAATAGGCTGTCTGTGGACGGGCCTATCTCTGAAACCATTCCGACTTGGAGCTCCAAACTCCGGGCATGGGGGGGTACCGACGGCACCCCCATGACCCCAGATTATGGAGCCCAAAGTCGGCTTGGCTCTCTAGATACACCCGGTCAAAGTCAGCATCCAACCTGCAGCTTAATAAGTTACTCACTGGCCTACAACACATGTGTTGAAATCCCCGATTCCTGACCAGAATCCAACGGCTGAAAATTTCTAAGTCAGTTAACAGCATCCGTCCTGTAACTTAGTCGACAGAGCTCCTATAGGCTGTCTGTGGACAGTTGAATATTATGCAAATTGTGCATAATTAATGGCTGTACTGTACATCAGTGTGTTACATCGTGTCCTCTGTGTGACATACAACAGGTCTGACCACAAACAACCACTGTATTTATCAAATATGAGCCGTTAAATCAACGTCCAGGAGGAAGCCTATAGGGGTTCTGTTGAATAGGTTGCAGGATGGCACCAAACTTTGAACGGCTATAACTCGGGGACCCAGGGGCCTGGCCGCACCAAACTCGGGCCAAAGTAAGGCCCCGAGGGCTCCTCTCCAACGGGCCCTAGCCCGTGGTTCTAGCGCCCCCAGGGTCCGAGAAACGGGGCCCAAAATGAAAGGGTGCACTTGAGAAGGAAGGGTCCCAGAGCCTCGGGACTCTGGGGTCTGAGAGGGGCCCCAGAGGGCCCTCATCACCCCGAGGGACGATCCGCTGGGACCCGCCATTTCCGAGATATGGTCCGTTTTGTCCAAAAGTCCCTTGTGTATGAGCGGGTGTATCTCGGGGCCTGAGCCGAGTTGGCGCTCCAAACTCCGGGCAGTGTGAGGGCCCTTGGGGCCCCTTCTACCCCCACCGTCGCCAGCTCCTGGGACCTTCCGATTCCGAGATACGGCCACTTCCGGTCCAGCTTTGACCGGGTGTATCTCGGAAACCACGCCCACTTGGAGCTCCAAACTCCGGGTGTGGAGGGGCACCCATAGGCCCCCCATGACCCCAGAGTATGGAGCCCAAAGTCGGCTTGGCTCTCGAGATACACCCGGTCAAAGTCAGCATCCAACCTGCAGCTTAATAAGTTACTCACTGGCCTACAACACATGTGTTGAAATCCCCGATTCCTGACCAAAATCCAACGGCTGAAAATTTCTAAGTCAGTTAACAGCATCCGTCCTGTAACTTATTCGACAGAGCCCCGATAGGCTGTCTGTGGACGGGCCTATCTCTGAAACCATTCCGACTTGGAGCTCCAAACTCCGGGCATGGGGGGGTACCGACGGCGCCCCCATGACCCCAGATCATGGAGCCCAAAGTCGGCTTGGCTCTCTAGATACACCTGGTCAAAGTCAGCATCCAACCTGCAGCTTAATAAGTTACTCACTGGCCTACAACACATGTGTTGAAATCCCCGATTCCTGACCAGAATCCAACGGCTGAAAATTTCTAAGTCAGTTGACAGCATCCGTCCTGTAACTTAGTCGACAGAGCTCCTATAGGCTGTCTGTGGACAGTTGAATATAATGCAAATTGTGCATAATTAATGGCTGTACTGTACATCAGTGTGTTACATCGTGTCCTCTGTGTGACATACAACAGGTCTGACCAAAAACAACCACTGTATTTATGAAATATGAGCCGTTAAATCAACGTCCAGGAGGAAGCCTATAGGGGCTCTGTTGAATAGGTTGCAGGATGGCACCAAACTTTGAACGGCTATAACTCGGGGACCCAGGGGCCTGGCCGCACCAAACTCGGGTCAAAGTAAGGCCCCGAGGGCTCCTCTCCAACGGGCCCTAGCCCGTGGTTCTAGCGCCCCCAGGGTCCGAGAAACGGGGCCCAACATGAAAGGGTGCACTTGAGAAGGAAGGGTCCCAGAGCCTCGGGACTCTGGGGTCTGAGAGGGGCCCCAGAGGGCCCTCATCACCCTGAGGGACGATCCGCTGGGACCCGCCATTTCCGAGATATGGTCCGTTTTGTCCAAAAGTCCCTTGTGTATGAGCGGGTGTATCTCGGGGCCTGAGCCGAGTTGGCGCTCCAAACTCCGGGCAGTGTGAGGGCCCTCGGGGCCCCTTCTACCCCCCACCGTCGCCAGCTCCTGGGACCATCCGTTTCCGAGATACGGCCACTTCCGGTCCAGCTTTGACCGGGTGTATCTCGGAAACCACGCCCACTTGGAGCTCCAAAGTCCGGGTGTGGAGGGGCACCCATGTTCCCCCCATGACCCCAGAGAATGGAGCCCAAAGGCGGCTTGGCTCTCTAGATACACCCGGTCAAAGTCAGCATCCAACCTGCAGCTTAATAAGTTACTCACTGGCCTACAACACATGTGTTGAAATCCCCGATTCCTGACCAGAATCCAACGGCTGAAAATTTCTAAGTCAGTTAACAGCATCCGTCCTGTAACTTATTCGACAGAGCCCCAATAGGCTGTCTGTGGACGGGCCTATCTCTGAAACCATTCCGACTTGGAGCTCCAAACTCCGGGCATGGGGGGGTACCGACGGCGCCCCCATGACCCCAGATCATGGAGCCCAAAGTCGGCTTGGCTCTCTAGATACACCCGGTCAAAGTCAGCATCCAACCTGCAGCTTAATAAGTTACTCACTGGCCTACAACACATGTGTTGAAATCCCCGATTCCTGACCAGAATCCAACGGCTGAAAATTTCTAAGTCAGTTAACAGCATCCGTCCTGTAACTTAGTCGACAGAGCCCCTATAGGCTGTCTGTGGACTGTTGAATGTTAGGAAAATTATGCATAATTAATGGCTGTACTGTACACCAGTGTATTGAATTGTGACCCCTGTGGCGGCACACAACAGGTTAAACCACATATAAGCACAGTATTTATGAAATATGACCATTTAATGTACTGTCCATGAACAGCCTACAGGTACCCTGTCAGATAAGTTACAGCTTGGACTTCACCGACTGTATCCGTCCTGTAACTTATTCGACAGAGCCCCTGTAGGCTGTCTGTGGACAGTTGAATATTATGCAAATTGTGCATAATTAATGGCTGTACTGTACATCAGTGTGTTACATTGTGTCCTCTGTGTGACATACAACAGGTCTGACCACAAACAACCACTGTATTTATTAAATATGAGCCGTTAAATCAACGTCCAGGAGGAAGCCTATAGGGGCTCTGTTGAATAGGTTGCAGGATGGCACCAAACTTTGAACGGCTATAACTCGGGGACCCAGGGGCCTAGCCGCACCAAACTCGGGTCAAAGTAAGGCCCCGAGGGCTCCTCTCCAACGGGCCCTAGCCCGTGGTTCTAGCGCCCCCAGGGTCCGAGAAACGGGGCCCAACATGAAAGGGTGCACTTGAGAAGGAAGGGTCCCAGAGCCTCGGGAGTCTGGGGTCTGAGAGGGGCCCCAGAGGGCCCTCCTCAACCCGAGGGACGATCCGCTGGGACCCGCCATTTCCGAGATATGGTCCGTTTTGTCCAAAAGTCCCTTGTGTATGAGCGGGTGTATCTCGGGGCCTGAGCCGAGTTGGCGCTCCAAACTCCGGGCAGTGTGAGGGCCCTTGGGGCCCCTTCTACCCCCACCGTCGCCAGCTCCTGGGACCTTCCGATTCCGAGATACGGCCACTTCCGGTCCAGCTTTGACCGGGTGTATCTCGGAAACCACGCCCACTTGGAGCTCCAAAGTCCGGGTGTGGAGGGGCACCCATGGGCCCCCCATGACCCCAGAGTATGGAGCCCAAAGACGGCTTGGCTCTCGAGATACACCCAGTCAAAGTCAGCATCCAACCTGCAGCTTAATAAGTTACTCACCGGCCTACATCACATGTGCTGAAATCCCCGATTCCTGACCAGAATCCAACGGCGGAAAATTTCTCACAGTACAAGTGGCAACTTTTCAGTAGCCTTCCTGTATGAGGCTTGGACAACTTGAACTCATTCAGTTAACATTATAATTGTAAATATAAACATGTATGTTCATCTATTTGCAATCTATACATCTCTATCTTTATAAATGTAAATTTTTTGGAAAAAAAAGTTTTTTTCCATAAAATCAGGTTGACCCCATAACATGGTCTGAGCTGGTTTCGATCTCACGTCTCCATGAACAAAGATATCCAATCCACAAGACAGGGCTGACTGACCACTAGCCCACAGTACAAGTAGCAACTTTTCAGTAGCCTTCCCATATGAGGCTTGGACAACTTGAACTCATTCAGTTAACATTATAATTGTAAATATAAACATGTATGTTCATCTATTTGCAATCTATACATCTCTATCTTTATAAATGTAAATTTTTTGGAAAAAAAAGTTTTTTTCCATAAAATCAGGTTGACCCCATAACATGGTCTGAGCTGGTTTCGATCTCACGTCTCCATGAACACAGAGGTCCGATCCACAAGACAGGGCTGACTGACCACTAGCCCACAGTACAAGTGACAACTTTTCATTAGCCTTCCTATATGAAGCTTGGACAACGTGAACTCATTCAATTAACATTATAATTGTAGATATAAACATGTATGTTCATCTATTTGCAATCTATACATCTCTATCTTTATAGATATACATTTTTTGGGAAAAAAAAGTTTTTTTCCATAAAATCAGTTTGACCCCATAACATGTTCTGAGCTGGATTCGATCTCACGTCTCCATGAACAAAGAGGTCCGATCCACAAGACAGGGCTGACTGACCACTAGCCCACAGTGCAAGTGACAACTTTTCTGTAGCCTTCCCATATGAAGCTTGGACAACTTGAACTCATTCAGTTAACATTATAATTGTAAATATAAACATGTATGTTCATCTATTTGCAATCTATACATCTATATCTTTATACATATACATTTTTTTGGAAAAAAAAACATTTTTTTTTCCACAAAATTAGTTTGACCCCATAAGATGGTCTGAGCTGGTTTTGATACCACATCTCCATGAACAAAGGGGTCCAATCCACAAGACAGGGCTGACTGACCACTAGCCCAGAGTACAAGTGACAACTTCTGCACTCTGGCTGGGGAGGAGCTCTTGGAGGGAGAGGGCCTCCAGGAGAGATGCCAGCCCAGCGACAAGCACTTTGGCTGGGGAGGAACTCCTGGAGGGTGAGGGCCTCCAGGAGTGATCCAAAACCTAAGTCCAAAACAGTGCGGTAACTGTGGAGATCCAGGCACTCGAGACTCCTTGGCCAGCCCCAGGAAAGGTGACCCTTCCTGGGTCAAGGGCAGATTTAACCGCCACCCCTGGTGCTCCACCTGGAGCTAAGACGGTCCTAAAATGTACCTTCGGGCTTGTATGAGAGAAGGTGACTATGGGTGTCTCTGGCTGGGGATAAACTCCTGAAGGGAGAGGGCCTCCAGGAGAAATGCAAGCCCAGCCTGGGATACTCTGGCTGGGGAGGAACTTCTGGAGGGAGAGGGCCTCCAGGAGAAATGCAAGCCCAGCCAAGAGCACTCTGGCTGTGGGGGTTGCTGGGACAGTAATACCTGGGCTTAAGTTTGGGACCCCCGGGTACGGCCGGTGCGTGGGTGTGGGTGCAGGCCGAGGCTGTGGGGTAGCTCTGGTTCTCCGAATTGGGCAGACAGTGGACCTTGGTGGGGGTCCCTGCCCGTAGCTGATGGTTCTCTAAGATGGGCAGAGGGTGGACCTTGCTGGGAGTCCCTGCCCGATGGCGTACCGATGGCGCCCCCAAGACCCCAGAGTATGGAGCCCAAAGTCGGCTTGGCTCTCGAGATACACCCGGTTAAAGTCAGCATCCAACCTGCAGCTTAATAAGTTACTCACTGGCCTACAACACATGTGTTGAAATCCTCGATTCCTGACCAGAATCCAACGGCTGAAAATTTCTAAGTCAGTTAACAGCATCCGTCCTGTAACTTAGTCGACAGAGCTCCTGTAGGCTGTCTGTGGACAGGCCTATCTCTGAAACCATTCCGACTTGGAGCTCCAAAGTCCGGGTGTGGAGGGGCACCCATGGGCCCCCCATGACCCCAGAGAATGGAGCCCAAAGTCGGCTTGGCTCTCGAGATACACCCGGTCAAAGTCAGCATCCAACCTGCAGCTTAATAAGTTACTCACTGGCCTACAACACATGTGTTGAAATCCCCGATTCCTGACCAGAATCCAACGGCTGAAAATTTCTAAGTCAGTTAACAGCATCCGTCCTGTAACTTATTCGACAGAGCCCCTATAGGCTGTCTCTGGACTGTTGAATGTTAGGCAAATTATGCATAATTAATGGCTGTACTGTACACCAGTGTATTGAATTGTGACCCCTGTGGTGGCACACAACAGGTGGACAGTTGAATATTATGCAAATTGTGCATAATTAATGGCTGTACTGTACATCAGTGTGTTACATCGTGTCCTCTGTGTGACATACAACAGGTCTGACCACAAATAGTTGACTTGACCGCTACAGTGGCATAACAGATTAACAGCAGAGTATATCATTGTACTTTTAGAATTTTCTTTTATTCTGTGTTTATACTATCATATTTGGAAAGGTGGTCCACGGAATGTTTTTAAACAGTCATTGGTGGGCCATGAGTTGAAGTTGAGGTTTCCTCCAACCTCCAGGGCCTTCAATGCAGTGAACAGAGCCGGAGATGGTGCACTCTGGCTGGGAGGAGTGAAACCCCCCCGTTGGTGGAGCACTGAAAACGCGAAACCTCCAGGAAATGACGGTCAATTTTTATCACAGCGCAACCCCTAGGAAGGGTGCGTGAGTCCTGGGGCACAAATAAAAGTCAAACGCCAGGAGAAATGACTCTGGGCTTGAACTCTGACAGCAACGCGCCTTGGCAATGACAAAGTCCCAAAATGTGGGTGGGTTGAGCGGTGGGTAGAGAGCTCATGCTCTCAGAGTCGTTGGCCAGCCCAGGGAGGGTGGCCCGTCCTTGGCCAAATTCAGATTTTGCCCGACCCCCCTGGCGCTCAGTCCTGAAGCGAAGGGGTCTTAAAACGGGCCTCGGGGTTTATGTAGGGGAGGGGAGAGAGGCCTCCTGGGCACAAATAAAAGCCAAACAACCATGCGAAGCTGCTGACTCCCGGAGTCAAGCTGCGAAAATGAAAAAGTTCCAAAAGTGAGGTTTCCTCAACCTCCAGGGCCTTCAATGTAGTGAACAGGAGCGGATGAGTGGTTGCACTCCTGGGCTGGTGGAGTGAATCACTCCCCCGGGTTGAGCTCTGAAAACGCGCACACCCTCCAGGGAAATGACGGTTGATTTTTATCCAAAGGCGCATCCCAGGAAGGGAGCGGGTCTCTGGGACCAAATAAAGCACAACACGCCCATGGAGAACCATGATCTGGGCTTGGACTCTGAAAGCAAAAGGCCCTCAAAATGACAAGTCCAAAATGTGCGGTGGGATAGGAGCTCCAGGCTCTCAGAGCTGCGTTGGCCACCCAGGGAGGGTGGCCGTCCTGGGCCAATATTCCGCTTTGCCCCGCGCCCCCAGGAGTCAGTCCAGAAAGCCAAGACGGTCCAAAACGGGCCTTCGGGGTTATGTCGGGGAGGGGGGGAGAGAGGCCTCCCCGGGCCCAAAATAAAGGGCCCAAAAGCCCACCGAGACATGACTCTTGGGGGTCAAGCTGTGACAAAATGACAGCGTCTAAAAAAGGTGAGGTTTCCTCACCCAGGTTCCATGTAGTGACCAGAGCCGGGGAGTGTGCACTCTGCCTGGGGAGCGAGTTGAAACCCCCCGTGGTGGAGCTCTGAACAAACGCGAAACTCCAGAAATGACGGATCCAATTTTTCTCAACAGCGCACCCCAGGAAGGGTGCGGGTCTCTGGCACAAATAAAAGCTCTCAAACGCCCATGGAGACCATGACTCTGGGCTTTGACTCTGAAGCAAAGCGCCCTGAAAACTGCCAAAGTCCCAAAATGTGCGGTGGGTTAGAGAAGGCTCCATGCTCTCAGAGCTAGTTGGCCAGCCCAGGAGGGTGGGCCCGTCCTGGGCCAAATTCAGATTTGCCGGCCACCCCTGGAGCTTCAGTCTGAGCGGAAGACGGTCCTAAAAACGGGGGCCCTTCCCCAGGGGTTAAGTAGGGGAGGGGAGAGAGGCCTCCCGGGCACATAAATAAAAGCCAAACGCCCACGAGAACATGATCTGGGTCAAGCTATGAAAAATGTCAGAGTTCTAAAAGGTTGAGGGTTTCCTCAACTCCAGGGGCCTTCAATGCAGTTGACAGAGCCGGAGAGGGTGACACTCTGGTGGGGAGCGAGTTGAAACCCCCCGTGGTGGAGCTCTGCAACGCGAAACCTCAGGAAATGACGGTAGTTTTTAATCAAAAGCGCATCCCGGAAGGGTGCGGGTGTCCTGGGCACAATAAAGCTCAAACGCTTCGAGAACATGACTCTGGGCTTGATTGAGCACGCGCCTGAAAATGACAAAGTCCCAAATTGTGCGGGGGGTCGAGAGCTCCATGCTCTCAGAGCTCAATGGCAGCCAGGCGGGTGGCCGCCTGGGCCAAATTCAGATTTCGCCACCCTGGGCGCCTCAGTCTGATCGAAGACGGACCTAAAACGGGCCCTCGGGGTTCTGTAGGGGAGGGGAGAGAGCCTCCCCGGGACACAAAATAAAGCCAAACGCCCAGAGAAATGGATCTGGGGTCAAGTGTGAAACATGCAGAGTCTAAAAAGGTGCGGTTTCCTCACACCTCCAGAGCCTTCATGCAGGAACAGAGCCGGAGAGGGTGCATCTGGCTGACCTAAGGAGTGAGTTGATGAAAACCTCCGTGGTGGAGCTCTGAAAACGGGAAAAACCTCCAGAAATGACGGTCCATTTTTATTCCCCCCCAACGCACCCAGGAGGGTGCGGGTGTCCTGGGCACAAATAAAGCTCAAACGCCTTCGAGAACATGCCTCTGGGCTTGACTCTGGAGCAAAAGCACTCAAACTGACAGAGTCCAACATTGTGTGGGTGGGTTTGAGCAGCTCCATGCTCTCAGGAGCTCGTTGGGCCAGCCCCAGGGAGGGTGGCCCGTCCAGGCAAATTCAGTTTGCCCGCCACCCTGGCGCTCTGTCTGAGCGAGCCGGTCCTTAAACGGGCCTTTGGGGTTTTGTAGAGGAGCGGAGAGAGAGGTCTCCCTGGGCACAAATAAAGCTCAAACCCCCATGGAGAGGATGACTCTGGGGTCAGCTGAGAAAATGATAGAGTCCAAAAGGGTGAGGTTTCCTCCACCTCCAGGGCTTTCGAGGCAGTGACACGAGGGTGGATGGCGGTATTCGCCTCTGGTGGGGGATGAGTTCAAACACCCCATGGTGGAGCTCTGAAAACCTGCAACCTTCCAGGAAAGAGACGGTCTGCTTTTACATCAAAGTGCTCCAGGGAAAGGGAGCGGTGTTCCTGGGCAACAAATAAGCTCAAACGGCCATGGAGAACATGACTCTGGGCTAGACTCTGACGCAAAGCGCCTCGGAAAATGACAAAAAGTCCAAAATGTGTTTGGGTAGAGAGCTCGTGCTCTCAGAGCTCGTTGGCCAGCCCAGGGAGGGTGGGCCCGTCCTGGGCAAATCAGATTTGCCGCCACCCTGGAGTCAGTCCTGGAGCGGAAAGACGCAGTTCCTAAAACGGGGCCTTTTGGGGTTTTGTAGGGAGCGGAGAGAGGTCTCCTGGCACAAATAAAAGCACAAACACCCATGGAGAGATGACTTGGGGTCAAGCTGTGAAAATGCTAGAGTCCCACAAGGGTGAGGTTCCTCAACCTCCAGTGCTTTGAGGCAGTGAACAGAGCTGGAGAGGGTGCGCTCTGGCTGGGACTGAGTTCAAAACCACCCCGGTGGAGAGTCTCTGAAAACTGAAACCTCCGGACAGAGACGGTATGATTTTTAATCAAAAGTGCATCCCATGCAGAGTGGGGAGTCTGGGCACAAATAAAGCTCAAAGCCCTTGGAGAACATGACTCTGGGCTTACTCCTGAGCAAAGCGCTTTGAAATATGACGAGTCCCAAATGTGCGTTTGGGTGGAGAGTTCATGATCAGGTCGTTGGCCAGCCCATGGAGGGTGGCCCGTCCTGGGCCAGAGTCAGATTTGCCGCCACCCCCTGGAGGCTCGGTCCGGGAGCCCAGACGGGCTTAAAACGGGACCTTGGGGTTTCTGTCGAGGGAGTGGTATGCGGCACTCCGGTCGGCCACGGCTTGGTGCAATGGTGGTCGTGGCGGGTTGGGGAGCGGCTCTGATCGCCCAGAGAAATAGTGCGCTCTGCGCGGGCTCGAGACTTCCAGTAAATGGGGTTCTGGTTTGGACACCCAGGGCTCCCGGTGCGCGCTCCGGGTTGAAGCGGCGTTACCCGGGGTGCTTGTGGTTGGATGACACGCCGGAGGAATTCCCCTCAAAATTGGTCTATGTCCAAAATGCTGGGATGCTTTGGGGGATTAGTGGTCGATTTGGAACTTGTGACGGCGCCTGGGGAAGGCCCTGCCCGGACTGAAAAGGGCCGCTTATGGGCAGGCTTGCTCCACCCGCTCTGCTCGTCGACCTTAGACGTTGGCTCCCTGGGGAGAAAACCAGGCCGCGTCGTCCTCGGGAGACTCAGACGGCCCGTCTGAATCGGACGTCGCGGCGGGCTGGTGGCGGGCCGCGGGGCGCGCGGGGGAAGATCGGCGAGTGGGTGGCCGACACCTCCCTTCCAGTCTTTCGAACCCGACCCTTCGCCCCGCTCTCCGCCCGAAAAGCACCTTCCCGGTTCCGGGCTGACCCAGAGGCTCCCCCACCTCCCCCCCGGGGTTCGTTCCTCGCGCGCGTATGAGCGGCCGTGCCGTCTCGGGCTCAGTCCGAGCGGAGCGAGACCCGTGAGTCGGAAGCCGCGCGGCGAGGTCCTCCCGTCCGGGGTTACTCGGTTGATCCCGAGGTGTGCTCATCAGACTTACCATATGCTTGTCGGAACACGGTATGAGTATAAACGGTTGAAACGACTCCAGGGCTTGGGGCCCCTGGAGTAGAAACAAAAAAAAAGCGATGGCCGGCAGGTCGCTCTTCGGAAAGCTAAAGCAAATCGGTCAGGTCGAGACGGTTCGGTCAAAAACATTCCCTGTACATACCACGCCACTCCTGGGGGGTCGACGGGGAGAGGGAGAGTGCCTCTGGTGTCCAGGCACGTTTATGGAATGTGTAGGCGCGGTCAAACCAGATACCCAAAGAAAGACACGACTCCTGGGTGGCGACCAGGAGAGGAGTGCTCGGTGACGGGCACGGTGTGGTGGGAGGAGCCACCACAACACTCCACTTCGGACAAGGCAACGGGGATACAGGCGCCTCGGGTTGTGGGGCCGGAGGGGAGCACCCCTCTTCGGGCGTGTTTTTGGGGGTCGCCTCGGCGAATGGAACTCGGGACGCTCCTGGGGGATGGCCCCTGCCGGTCTTTTTTGAAAGGCGCAATGGGCAGGCTTGTCCACCCGCTCTGCGCGTCGACCTTAGACGTGGCTCCCTCGGGGGAAAGCCAGGACGCCGTCATCCTCGGGAGACTCAGACGGCCCGTCTGTGAAGCGGACGTCCGCGGTGGCGGGTGGCGGCCGCGGGCCCGCGGGGGAAGGCATCGGACGGTAGGGGTGGCCTGGACACCTCCTTCCCAGTCATTCCGAAACCCGGACCCTTGCCCGCTCTCCCGCTCGAAAAGCACCTTCCCGGTTACGGCTGACCAGAGGCCTCACCACACCCCCCCACGGTCGGTTCCTACGCGCCGCCCTGTTGAGCGGCCGTTTTGCGTGCGTATCGAGCTCAGGCAGAGCGGAGAGAGAGACCGTGAGTTGGAAGCCGCGCGTGAGGTCCTCCCGTCTGGGGCTGCTCGGTCGATCCCCGAGGTCGTGCCGCACAGGAACACGGCTAACCTGCTTCTGTCGGTCCGGGCAAATGGGCGAAACGACCCCGGGCTTGAGACACCCTGGAGGAAATAAAAGCGATGGAGGAAGGGCCGGTCCTGGAAAGAGAGAAAAAAAACGGACAGTGTCGAAAACCTGTGCGGGTTAAGTACGACAGATCAACCAACATTCCCAAGACCGCAGACTCCCCTGGGTGGCGGCCGGGGAGAGTGCCTCGGTGTGTCCGGGCCCGTTTTGAATCAGACGCCCGCGACGGAGCTCCGTCGGAAGCAAAGACGTCTGAAGCGGGACCTTGGGGTTTTGTCGCGGAGGGGCAGACGCCCGCTCGGGCAGGTGACGGATGATGGTTGGCCGGGCTTCCTACATCCTGGGGAGGAGGATGCTTTTTTAAATCTGTGGGCGGCGAAGCGAGTGTCGGTAGCGCCCCCGGAGGACAAAACAGTCCCACCTCCGTAAAAACGGACAGGTCCGTAAAAGTGCGGCCGAACGAGATTCCCACAAACCGCGGCTCCTGGGTGGCGACCAGGGAGAGTGCCTGCGGTGCAGGGCCGCCGCCGAATCGTCGCCCGCGGCGGGAGTCCCGTCGGAGCAACGACGGTCTAAAACGGACCTTCGGGGTTTTGTCGCGGAGAGGGGACAAAGGCCCCGCTAGGCGACAAGGTGACGGGACGCAGATCGGGCCGGGGCTTCCTACTTCCTGGGAGAGGATGCTTCATCTGGGCGGCAAGCGTTGTGTTGGTAGGCGCCCCGGAGGGAGAAGAAAAAAGTCCCACCTCGTTGAAAACGGACTGAGTCGTAAAAGTGCGGTGGCTGACGAGACTACCCACTACGACCCGCCTCCCGGCCGGCCCCAGGGTCGGGGGGGAGGGGGGAGGGCGCCTCAGACTCGACAGGCAGCGGTCGAACGGTCGGCGCTGCGGACACCCGTCGGAGCCGAGACGGTCCTAAAACGGACTTCGGGGTTTTGTTCGAGAAGAGGGAAGCGGACGTACCCGACGGACAGCCTCGGAGCGCGTTTTGAAGGAAATTCGGTTTTTTTTAACACGGGCGCTCGGGTTGCCCGGGGGCCCGGAGGGCGCACCCCCTCTCCGGGCCGTCACTGGGGGTTCCTGCCTGGACGATTGGACCTTGGGACGCGCCAGGGGCGGCCCCTGCCCGGTCTCGAAAGACCGATTGGGCTGCTTGCTCCTCCCCGCTCTGCGCGTCGAACTCAGACGCGGCCTCCACCGGGGAGGAAAGAGGCCGCGTCGGACCCTCGGGAGACTCAGACGGCCGTCTAGAACGAAGTCCGCCCGGCGGCGGCGGGCGGAAGCGAGGGGGCGAAGGTTCGTTCGGTTTAGGGGTGGGCCGACACCTCCCTCCGGAAAGAGGTGCGCTCTTCGAGCCGACCCCTTTCCGCCCCGCTCATCTCCCGCCCGAAAAGCACCTTCCCGGGTTACGGCTCGACCCAGCGGCCACACACCCCCTTGCCACACGGAGGAGGGTTCGCAGCGCCCTATGAGCGGCGCGCCGTCCTCGGGGGGAGGGGTCCCGACCCCACCGAGCGGAGCGAGACCGTGTGTAGGAAGGCCAGGAGTGTTGTCGCGGTTCTCCTTATCCTCTGGCGGTTACCTGGTTGATCTGAGTAGCATAGCTTGTTCAAAGATTTAAGCCATTGCAAGGTCTAAGTGCAACGGTCGGTAACAGAGCAACTGCGAATGGTCATTAATCAGTATATATCTGGTTCTTTGATGCTCCACCGTATTGGATAACTGTGGCAAATTCCAGAGCTAATTCATGCTAACGAGCGCCGACCGGCTCCCCCCGGGGGGTCGGGGGGAAAGGTGCATTTCTCAGATCCAAAACCCCATCGGGTGCGGCTCCGGCGCCCCGGACGCTTTGGTGGACTCTAGATACCTGGGCCGATCGAGCGCCTCGCGGCGGCGACGATTCATTCGAATGTCTGCCCTACACTTTCGTTGGGTACATCACGGCGCCTCCCCTGGTGACACGGTAACGGGGACTCAGGGTTCGATTCGGAGAGGGAGCCTTGAGAAACGGCTACCACATCAAGGAAGGCAAGGCAGTGCGGCAATTACCATTTCCGCCACGGAGAGGTTGAGACGAAAAATAACAATACAGGTCTCTTTCGAGGCCCTGTAATTGGATGAGGTCCTAAACCAAATGGGCTGAGGACCCATTGGAGGGCAAGTCTGGTGCAGCAGCCGCAGGTAATTTCAGCTCAATAGCGTATACTAACGTTGCTGCAGTTAAAAGCTGTTTAGTGGAATCTCGGGAGCGGGGCGGCGGTCGCCGCAAGGCGAGCCACCCGCCTTTCCCGGCCCTTCTCACGGCGCCCCCGGATGCCCTTAACTGGGTGTCGGTCTCGGGGGCCGCGCGTTTTTACTTGTGAAAAAATTCGAGTGTTCAAAGCAGGCGCCCGGTCGCCGTGAATACCGCAGTAGGAATAATGGAAAGGACTTGGTTCTAATTTTTGTGGGTTTCTGGAACCCGGGGCCATGATTGAGAGGGACGTCGGGGCATTCGTATTGCGCCGCTGAGGTGAAATTCTTGGCCGGCGGCAAGACGACGGAGAGCGAAAGCATTTGCCAAGACTGTTTTCATAATCAAGACCGAAGTCGGGGTTCGACGACGATCAGATACCGTCGTAGTTCCGACCGTAATCGATTGCCGGCCCGGATCCGGCGGCGTTTTCCCATGACGACCGGGCAGCGTGCGGGACACCGAGTCTTTGGGATCGGGGGGAGTATGGTTGCAAAGCTGAACTTAAAGGAATTGACGGAAGGGCACCCAGGGTGAGCCTGCGGCCCTTTAATTTGACTCAACAGGGAAAGCTCACCGGCCGGCGGAAAGGATTGTC
>JAROOJ010000070.1:112500-130000 GCA_030578275.1 Meda fulgida | reverse complement strand
CGCAGGGGGTGATGGCCGTGGTGCTCCCCCACGCCCAAAGTCCCGGTTCCCAGAGTCGGGTAAAGCTAGGGAGTAACTATGACTCTCTTAAGGTAGGCTCAAGCAGAGTCTATGGCGAGTTTGAACGGGTGTATCTCAGTGGTGAAGCCGAGTTGTGGCTCCATACTCTGGGCACAGGGGGGGTCTCCTAGGGGTCCCCCCACGCCCTGAGTGTGGAGCCCCAACTCGGCTTATTTTTTTTTAAATTTTTTTTTAAATGTTGACATTTTTTTTGGCAGTTCCACCCGGTCAAAGCGCGATGGGGGTCAGCGGCCAGGCCCCGGGTGCCCTGACGCGGCAGGGGTGATGGCCGTGGTGCTCCCCCACGCCCAAAGTCCCGGTTCCCAGACTCGGGTAAAGCTAGGGAGTAACTATGACTCTCTTAAGGTAGGCTCAAGCAGAGTCTATGGGCGAGTTTGAACGGGTGTATCTCAGTGGCGAAGCCGAGTTGTGGGCTCCATACTCTGGGCACAGGGGGGTCTCCTAGGGGTCCCCCCACGCCCTGAGTATGGAGCCCCAACTCGGCTTATTTTTTTTATTTAATTTTTTTTAAATGTTGACATTTTTTGGGGGGAGTTCCACCCGGTCAAAGCGCGTTGGGGGTCAGCGGCCAGGCCCCGGGTGCCCTGACGCGGCAGGGGTGATGGCCACGGTGCTCCCCCACGCCCAAAGTCCCCTGTTCCAAAAGAGTCGGGTAAAGCTAGGGAGTAACTATGACTCTCTTAAGGTAGGCTCAAGCAGAGTCTATGGGCGAGTTTGAACGGGTGTATCTCAGTGGCGAAGCCGAGTTGTGGCTCCATACTCTGGGCACAGGGGGGTCTCCTAGGGGTCCCCCCACGCCCTGAGTGTGGAGCCCCAACTCGGCTTATTTTTTTTTTAAATTTTTTTTTAAATGTTGACATTTTTTTTTGCAGTTCCACCCGGTCAAAGCGCGATGGGGGGTCAGCGGCCAGGCCCCGGGTGCCCTGACGCGGGCAGGGGTGATGGCCGTGGTGCTCCCCCACGCCCAAAGTCCCGGTTCCCAGAGTCGGGTAAAGCTAGGGAGTAACTATGACTCTCTTAAGGTAGGCTCAAGCAGAGTCTATGGGCGAGTTTGAACGGGTGTATCTCAGCGGCGAAGCCGAGTTGTGGCTCCATACTCTGGGCACAGGGGGGTCTCCTAGGGGTCCCCCCACGCCCTGAGTATGGAGCCCCAACTCGGCTTATTTATTTTTTTATTTTTTTTTAAATGTTGACATTTTTTTGGGGGAGTTCCACCCGGTCAAAGCGCGATGGGGGTCAGCGGCCAGGCCCCGGTGCCCTGACGCGGCAGGGGTGATGGCCGTGGTGCTCCCCCACGCCCAAAGTCCCTGTTCCATAAGAGTCGGGTAAAGCTAGGGAGTAACTATGACTCTCTTAAGGTAGGCTCAAGCAGAGTCTATGGGCGAGTTTGAACGGGTGTATCTCAGTGGCGAAGCCGAGTTGTGGCTCCATACTCTGGGCACAGGGGGGTCTCCTAGGGGTCCCCCCACGCCCTGAGTATGGAGCCCCAACTCGGCTTATTTTTTTAAAAAAAAAAATTTTTTAAATGTTGACATTTTTTGGGGGGAGTTCCACCCGGTCAAAGCGCGTTGGGGGTCAGCGGCCAGGCCCCGGGTGCCCTGACGCGGCAGGGGTGATGGCCCGTGGTGCTCCCCCACGCCCAAAGTCCCGGTTCCCAGAGTCGGGTAAAGCTAGGGAGTAACTGTCACTCTCTTAAGGTAGGCTCAAGCAGAGTCTATGGGCGAGTTTGAACGGGTGTATCTCAGTGGCGAAGCCGAGTTGTGGCTCCATACTCTGGGCACAGGGGGGTCTCCTAGGGGTCCCCCCACGCCCTGAGTATGGAGCCCCAACTCGGCTTATTTTTTTTATTTAATTTTTTTTAAATGTTGACATTTTTTGGGGGGAGTTCCACCCGGTCCAAAGCGCGTTGGGGGGTCAGCGGCCAGGCCCCGGGTGCCCTGACGCGGCAGGGGTGATGGCCGTGGTGCTCCCCCACGCCCAAAGTCCCTGTTCCCAGACTCGGGTAAAGCTAGGGAGTAACTGTCACTCTCTTAAGGTAGGGTCAAGCAGAGTCTATGGGCAAGTTTGAACTGGTGTATCTCATTGACGAAGCCGAGTCGTGGCTCCATACTCTGGGCACAGGGGGGTCTCCTCGAGCACCCCCCACGCCCCGAGTATGGAGCCCCAACTCGGCTTGCTTTTCGAGTTACGCCCGGTCAAAGTTCAAACTCCAAGCTGGTGTATCTCTGGAACCAGGCCGAGTCGTGGCTCCATGCTCTGGGCACAGGGGGGTCTCCTCGAGCACCCCCCACGCCCCGAGTATGGAGCCCCAACTCGGCTTGCTTTTCGAGTTACGCCCGGTCAAAGTTCAAACTCCAAGCTGGTGTATCTCTGGAACCAGGCCGAGTCGTGGCTCCATACTCTGGGCACAGGGGGGTCTCCTCGAGCACCCCCCACGCCCCGAGTATGGAGCCCCAACTCTGCTTACTTTTCGAGTTGCGCCCGGTCAAAGCTGGACAGGGAGTAACTATGACTCTCTTAAGGTAGGCTCAAGCAGAGTCTATGGGTTAGTTTGAACTGGTGTATCTCTGGGACCAGGCCGAGTCGTGGCTCCTTACTCTGGGCACAGGGGGGTCTCCTCGAGCACCCCCCCACGCCCCGAGTTTGGAGCCCCAACTCGGCTTGCTTTTCGAGTTACGCCCGGTCAAAGTTCAAACTCCAAGCTGGTGTATCTCTGGAACCAGGCCGAGTCGTGGCTCCATGCTCTGGGCACAGGGGGGTCTCCTCGAGCGCCCCCCACACCCCGAGTATGGAGCCCCAACTCGGCTTGCTTTTCGAGTTACGCCCGCTCGAAGCCGGACAGGAAGTGACCGCATCTCCGGAACCGAGCCGAGTTGGGGCTCCGTACACCCCCGGCGTGGGGTCGTCCAAGGACCCCACCCACGCCCAGAATCTCACGCCCCAACTCGGCTTCCTCTCCGAGTTACGCCCGGTCAAAGCCGGACAGGAAGTGGCCGTATCTCGGGACCGGGAGGGCCCAGCGGCTCGGGACGGCGGGAGAAGTAGGTCCCCGCGTGTGCCCCGGACACCCGGCTTCCCGAGCCGCTGGGCCCTTCCGGTCCCGGGACAGGCCCGGTCACGCGCAGGGGACTTTTGGACGAAACAGCCCGTATCTCGCGAAGGGGAGGTCCCAGCGGCTCGCCCTTTCGGGTGCCGGGGGGTGGCCCCGGGCCCTCTCGGACCCCGGCTCCCCGAGCCCCCGGGACCTTTCCTTCCGAGGCGCGCCTCGTCCTGTCGGGCCCCGTTTCTCCGGGACCCGGTGGCCCCGGAGGTAGGGGGCGGGCTCGTTGGAAGGGGCCCGCCGAGACCCTGCTCCGTGCCGAGCCTGGCGCCAGTGGGCGGCCGGGTCCCCGAGCCACGGACCCCATGGTGGAGCTCTGAAAAAACGTGAAACCTCCAGGAAAAGACGGGCTGATTTTTATCAAAAGCGCATCCCAGGAAGGGTGCGGGTCTCCTGGGAACAATTAAAGCTCAAACGCCAATGGAGAACATGACTCTGGGCTTGACTCTGAAGCAAAGCGCCTCAAACTGACAAAGTCCCAAAATGTGCGGTGGGTAGAGAGCTCCATGCTCTCAGAGCTTGTTGGCCAGCCCAGGGAGGGTGGCCCGTCCTGGGCCAAATTCAGATTTGCCCGCCACCCCTGGAGCTCAGTCCTGAGCGAAGACGGTCCTAAAACGGGCCTTCGGGGTTATATAGAGGAGGGGAGAGAGGTCTCCCTGGGCAGACTCTCCCTGGGCAAAAATAAAAGCTCAAACACCCATGGAGAACATGACTCTGGGGTCAAGCTGTGAAAAATGACGAAATCCAAATAGTTGCGGTTCCCTCCAACCTCCAGGGCCTTCGAGGCAGTGAACAGAGCAGGAGAGGGTGCACTCTGGCTGGGGAGTGTGTTCAAACTCCCCCGTGGTGGAGCTCTGAAAAACGCGAAACCTCCATGAAATGACGGTCTGATTTTTATCAAAAGCGCATCCCAGGAAGGGTGCGGGTCTCCTGGGAACAGTTAAAGCTCAAACGCCAATGGAGAACATGACTCTGGGCTTGACTCTGAAGCAAAGCCCCTCAAAATGACAGAGTCCCAAAATGTGCGGTGGGTAGAGAGCTCCATGCTCTCAGAGCTCGTTGGCCAGCCCAGGGAGGGTGGCCCGTCCTGGGCCAAATTCAGATTTGCCCGCCACCCCTGGAGCTCGGTCCTGAGCGAAGACGGTCCTAAAACGGGCCCTCGGGGTTATATAGAGGAGGGGAGAGAGGTCTCCCTGGGCACAAATAAAGCTCAAACGCCCATGAAGAACATGACTCTGGGCTTGACTCTGAAGCAAAGCGCCTGAAAATGGCAGAGTCCCAAAATGTGCGGTGGGTAGAGAGCTCCATGCTCTCGGAGCTCGTTGGCCAGCCCAGGGAGGGTGGCCCGTCCTGGGCCAAATTCAGATTTGCCCGCGACCCCTGGAGCTCAGTCCAGAGCCAAGACGGTCCTAAAACGGGCCTTCGGGGTTATATAGAGGAGGGGAGAGAGGCCTCCCTGGGCAAAAATAAAAGCCCAAACACCCATGCAGAAGATGACTCCCGGAGTCAAGCTGCGAAAATGAAAAAGTCCAAAAAGGTGAGGTTTCCTCCAACCTCCAGGGCCTTCAATGTAGTGAACAGAGCCGGAGAGGGTGCACTCTGGCTGGGGAGTGAGTTCAAACTCCCCCGTGGTGGAGCTCTGAAAAAACGCGAAACCTCCAGGAAATGACGGTCTGATTTTTATCAAAAGCGCATCCCAGGAAGGGTGCGGGTCTCCTGGGAACAAATAAAGCTCAAACGCCCATGGAGAACATGACTCTGGGCTTGACTCTGAAGCAAAGCGCCTCAAAATGACAAAGTCCCAAAATGTGCGGTGGGTAGAGAGCTCCATGCTCTCAGAGCTCTTTGGCCAGCCCAGGGAGGGTGGCCCGTCCTGGGCCAAATTCAGATTTGCCCGCGACCCCTGGAGCTCAGTCCAGAGCCAAGACGGTCCTAAAACGGGCCTTCGGGGTTATATAGAGGAGGGGAGAGAGGCCTCCCTGGGCAAAAATAAAAGCTCAAACACCCATGCAGAAGATGACTCCCGGACTCAAGCTGCTAAAATGAAAAAGTCCAAAAAGGTGAGGTTTCCTCCAACCTCCAGGGCCTTCAATGTAGTGAACAGAGCCGGAGAGTGTGCACTCTGGCTGGGGAGTGAGTTCAAACTCCCCCGTGGTGGAGCTCTGAAAAACGCGAAACCTCCATGAAATGACGGTCTGATTTTTATCAAAAGCGCATCCCAGGAAGGGTGCGGGTCTCCTGGGAACAGTTAAAGCTCAAACGCCATGGAGAACATGACTCTGGGCTTGACTCTGAAGCAAAGCCCCTCAAAATGACAGAGTCCCAAAATGTGCGGTGGGTAGAGAGCTCCATGCTCTCAGAGCTCGTTGGCCAGCCCAGGGAGGGTGGCCCGTCCTGGGCCAAATTCAGATTTGCCCGCCACCCCTGGAGCTCGGTCCTGAGCGAAGACGGTCCTAAAACGGGCCCTCGGGGTTATGTAGAGGAGGGGAGAGAGGTCTCCCTGGGCACAAATAAAGCTCAAACGACCATGAAGAACATGACTCTGGGCTTGACTCTGAAGCAAAGCACCTGAAAATGGCAGAGTCCCAAAATGTGCGGTGGGTAGAGAGCTCCATGCTCTCGGAGCTCGTTGGCCAGCCCAGGGAGGGTGGCCCGTCCTGGGCCAAATTCAGATTTGCCCGCGACCCCTGGAGCTCAGTCCAGAGCCAAGACGGTCCTAAAACGGGCCTTCGGGGTTATATAGAGGAGGGGAGAGAGGCCTCCCTGGGCAAAAATAAAAGCTCAAACACCCATGCAGAAGATGACTCCCGGAGTCAAGCTGCGAAAATGAAAAAGTCCAAAAAGGTGAGGTTTCCTCCAACCTCCAGGGCCTTCAATGTAGTGAACAGAGCCGGAGAGGGTGCACTCTGGCTGGGGAGTGAGTTCAAACTCCCCCGTGGTGGAGCTCTGAAAAAAACGCGAAACCTCCAGGAAATGACGGTCTGATTTTTATCAAAAGCGCATCCCAGGAAGGGTGCGGGTCTCCTGGGAACAAATAAAGCTCAAACGCCCATGGAGAACATGACTCTGGGCTTGACTCTGAAGCAAAGCGCCTCAAAATGACAAAGTCCCAAAATGTGCGGTGGGTAGAGAGCTCCATGCTCTCAGAGCTCTTTGGCCAGCCCAGGGAGGGTGGCCCGTCCTGGGCCAAATTCAGATTTGCCCGCGACCCCTGGAGCTCAGTCCAGAGCCAAGACGGTCCTAAAACGGGCCTTCGGGGTTATATAGAGGAGGGGAGAGAGGCCTCCCTGGGCAAAAATAAAAGCTCAAACACCCATGCAGAAGATGACTCCCGGACTCAAGCTGCGAAAATGAAAAAGTCCAAAAAGGTGAGGTTTCCTCCAACCTCCAGGGCCTTCAATGTAGTGAACAGAGCCGGAGAGTGTGCACTCTGGCTGGGGAGTGAGTTCAAACTCCCCCGTGGTGGAGCTCTGAAAAACGCGAAACCTCCATGAAATGACGGTCTGATTTTTATCAAAAGCGCATCCCAGGAAGGGTGCGGGTCTCCTGGGAACAGTTAAAGCTCAAACGCCAATGGAGAACATGACTCTGGGCTTGACTCTGAAGCAAAGCCCCTCAAAATGACAGAGTCCCAAAATGTGCGGTGGGTAGAGAGCTCCATGCTCTCAGAGCTCGTTGGCCAGCCCAGGGAGGGTGGCCCGTCCTGGGCCAAATTCAGATTTGCCCGCCACCCCTGGAGCTCGGTCCTGAGCGAAGACGGTCCTAAAACGGGCCCTCGGGGTTATGTAGAGGAGGGGAGAGAGGTCTCCCTGGGCACAAATAAAGCTCAAACGACCATGAAGAACATGACTCTGGGCTTGACTCTGAAGCAAAGCACCTGAAAATGGCAGAGTCCCAAAATGTGCGGTGGGTAGAGAGCTCCATGCTCTCGGAGCTCGTTGGCCAGCCCAGGGAGGGTGGCCCGTCCTGGGCCAAATTCAGATTTGCCCGCGACCCCTGGAGCTCAGTCCAGAGCCAAGACGGTCCTAAAACGGGCCTTCGGGGTTATATAGAGGAGGGGAGAGAGGCCTCCCTGGGCAAAAATAAAAGCTCAAACACCCATGCAGAAGATGACTCCCGGAGTCAAGCTGCGAAAATGAAAAAGTCCAAAAAGGTGAGGTTTCCTCCAACCTCCAGGGCCTTCAATGTAGTGAACAGAGCCGGAGAGGGTGCACTCTGGCTGGGGAGTGAGTTCAAACTCCCCCGTGGTGGAGCTCTGAAAAAACGCGAAACCTCCAGGAAATGACGGTCTGATTTTTATCAAAAGCGCATCCCAGGAAGGGTGCGGGTCTCCTGGGAACAAATAAAGCTCAAACGCCCATGGAGAACATGACTCTGGGCTTGACTCTGAAGCAAAGCGCCTCAAAATGACAAAGTCCCAAAATGTGCGGTGGGTAGAGAGCTCCATGCTCTCAGAGCTCTTTGGCCAGCCCAGGGAGGGTGGCCCGTCCTGGGCCAAATTCAGATTTGCCCGCGACCCCTGGAGCTCAGTCCAGAGCCAAGACGGTCCTAAAACGGGCCTTCGGGGTTATATAGAGGAGGGGAGAGAGGCCTCCCTGGGCAAAAATAAAAGCTCAAACACCCATGCAGAAGATGACTCCCGGACTCAAGCTGCGAAAATGAAAAAGTCCAAAAAGGTGAGGTTTCCTCCAACCTCCAGGGCCTTCAATGTAGTGAACAGAGCCGGAGAGGGTGCACTCTGGCTGGGGAGTGAGTTCAAACTCCCCCGTGGTGGAGCTCTGAAAAACGCGAAACCTCCAGGAAGTGACGGTCTGATTTTTATCAAAAGCGCATCCCAGGAAGGGTGCGGGTCTCCTGGGAACAAATAAAGCTCAAACGCCCATGGAGAACATGACTCTGGGCTTGACTCTGAAGCAAAGCGCCTCAAAATGACAAAGTCCCAAAATGTGCGGTTGGTAGAGAGCTCCATGCTCTCAGAGCTCTTTGGCCAGCCCAGGGAGGGTGGCCCGTCCTGGGCCAAATTCAGATTTGCCCGCGACCCCTGGAGCTCAGTCCAGAGCCAAGACGGTCCTAAAACGGGCCTTCGGGGTTATATAGAGGAGGGGAGAGAGGCCTCCCTGGGCAAAAATAAAAGCTCAAACACCCATGCAGAAGATGACTCCCGGAGTCAAGCTGCGAAAATGAAAAAGTCCAAAAAGGTGAGGTTTCCTCCAACCTCCAGGGCCTTCAATGTAGTGAACAGAGCCGGAGAGGGTGCACTCTGGCTGGGGAGTGAGTTCAAACTCCCCCGTGGTGGAGCTCTGAAAAAACGCGAAACCTCCAGGAAATGACGGTCTGATTTTTATCAAAAGCGCATCCCAGGAAGGGTGCGGGTCTCCTGGGAACAAATAAAGCTCAAACGCCCATGAAGAACATGACTCTGGGCTTGACTCTGAAGCAAAGCGCCTCAAAATGACAAAGTCCCAAAATGTGCGGTGGGTAGAGAGCTCCATGCTCTCAGAGCTCTTTGGCCAGCCCAGGGAGGGTGGCCCGTCCTGGGCCAAATTCAGATTTGCCCGCGACCCCTGGAGCTCAGTCCAGAGCCAAGACGGTCCTAAAACGGGCCTTCGGGGTTATATAGAGGAGGGGAGAGAGGCCTCCCTGGGCAAAAATAAAAGCTCAAACACCCATGCAGAAGATGACTCCCGGAGTCAAGCTGCGAAAATGAAAAAGTCCAAAAAGGTGAGGTTTCCTCCAACCTCCAGGGCCTTCAATGTAGTGAACAGAGCCGGAGAGGGTGCACTCTGGCTGGGGAGTGAGTTCAAACTCCCCCGTGGTGGAGCTCTGAAAAACGCGAAACCTCCAGGAAATGACGGTCTGATTTTTATCAAAAGCGCATCCCAGGAAGGGTGCGGGTCTCCTGGGAACAAATAAAGCTCAAACGCCCATGGAGAACATGACTCTGGGCTTGACTCTGAAGCAAAGCGCCTCAAAATGACAAAGTCCCAAAATGTGCGGTGGGTAGAGAGCTCCATGCTCTCAGAGCTCTTTGGCCAGCCCAGGGAGGGTGGCCCGTCCTGGGCCAAATTCAGATTTGCCCGCGACCCCTGGAGCTCAGTCCAGAGCCAAGACGGTCCTAAAACGGGCCTTCGGGGTTATATAGAGGAGGGGAGAGAGGCCTCCCTGGGCAAAAATAAAAGCTCAAACACCCATGCAGAAGATGACTCCCGGAGTCAAGCTGCGAAAATGAAAAAGTCCAAAAAGGTGAGGTTTCCTCCAACCTCCAGGGCCTTCAATGTAGTGAACAGAGCCGGAGAGGGTGCACTCTGGCTGGGGAGTGAGTTCAAACTCCCCCGTGGTGGAGCTCTGAAAAACGCGAAACCTCCAGGAAATGACGGTCTGATTTTTATCAAAAGCGCATCCCAGGAAGGGTGCGGGTCTCCTGGGAACAAATAAAGCTCAAACGCCCATGGAGAACATGACTCTGGGCTTGACTCTGAAGCAAAGCGCCTCAAAATGACAAAGTCCCAAAATGTGCGGTGGGTAGAGAGCTCCATGCTCTCAGAGCTCGTTGGCCAGCCCAGGGAGGGTGGCCCGTCCTGGGCCAAATTCAGATTTGCCCGCGACCCCTGGAGCTCAGTCCAGAGCCAAGACGGTCCTAAAACGGGCCTTCGGGGTTATATAGAGGAGGGGAGAGAGGCCTCCCTGGGCAAAAATAAAAGCTCAAACACCCATGCAGAAGATGACTCCCGGAGTCAAGCTGCGAAAATGAAAAAGTCCAAAAAGGTGAGGTTTCCTCCAACCTCCAGGGCCTTCAATGTAGTGAACAGAGCCGGAGAGGGTGCACTCTGGCTGGGGAGTGAGTTCAAACTCCCCCGTGGTGGAGCTCTGAAAAACGCGAAACCTCCAGGAAATGACGGTCTGATTTTTATCAAAAGCGCATCCCAGGAAGGGTGCGGGTCTCCTGGGAACAAATAAAGCTCAAACGCCCATGGAGAACATGACTCTGGGCTTGACTCTGAAGCAAAACGCCTCAAAATGACAAAGTCCCAAAATGTGCGGTGGGTACAGAGCTCCATGCGCTCAGAGCTCGTTGCCCAGCCCAGGGAGGGTGGCCCGTCCTGGGCAAAATTCAGATTTGCCCGCGACCCCTGGAGCTCAATCCAGAGCCAAGACGGTCCTAAAACGGGCCTTCGGGGTTATATAGAGGAGGGGAGAGAGGCCTCCCCGGGCACAAATAAAGCCCAAACGCCCACCGAGAACATGACTCTGGGGTCAAGCTGTGAAAAATGACAGAGTCTAAAAAGGTGAGGTTTCCTCCAACCTCCAGGGCCTTCAATGCAGTGAACAGAGCCAGAGAGGGTGCACTCTGGCTGGGGAGCGAGTTGAAACCCCCCCCGTGGTGGAGCTCTGAAAAACGCCAAACCTCCAGGAAATGACGGTCCAATTTTTATCAAAAGCGCACCCCAGGAAGGGTGCGGGTCTCCTGGGCACAAATAAAGCTCAAACGCCCATGGAGAACATGACTCTGAAGCAAAGCGCCTGAAAATGACAAAGTCCCAAAATGTGCGGTGGGTAGAGAGCTCCATGCTCTCAGAGCTCGTTGGCCAGCCCAGGGAGGGTGGCCCGTCCTGGGCCAAATTCAGATTTGCCCGCCACCCCTGGAGCTCAGTCCTGAGCGAAGACGGTCCTAAAACGGGCCCTCGGGGTTATGTAGGGGAGGGGAGAGAGGCCTCCCCGGGCACAAATAAAGCCCAAACGCCCACCGAGAACATGACTCTGGGGTCAAGCTGTGAAAAATGACAGAGTCTAAAAAGGTGAGGTTTCCTCCAACCTCCAGGGCCTTCAATGCAGTGAACAGAGCCGGAGAGGGTGCACTCTGGCTGGGGAGCGAGTTGAAAACCCCCCCGTGGTGGAGCTCTGAAAAACGCGAAACCTCCAGGAAATGACGGTCCAATTTTTATCAACAGCGCACCCCAGGAAGGGTGCGGGTGTCCTGGGCACAAATAAAGCTCAAACGCCCATGGAGAACATGACTCTGGGCTTGACTCTGAAGCAAAGCGCCTGAAAATGACAAAGTCCCAAAATGTGCGGTGGGTAGAGAGCTCCATGCTCTCAGAGCTCGTTGGCCAGCCCAGGGAGGGTGGCCCGTCCTGGGCCAAATTCAGATTTGCCCGCCACCCCTGGAGCTCAGTCCTGAGCGAAGACGGTCCTAAAACGGGCCCTCGGGGTTATGTAGGGGAGGGGAGAGAGGCCTCCCTGGGCACAAATAAAGCCCAAACACCCATGCAGAAGATGACTCCCGGAGTCAAGCTGCGAAAATGAAAAAGTCCAAAAAGGTGAGGTTTCCTCCAACCTCCAGGGCCTTCAATGTAGTGAACAGAGCCGGAGAGGGTGCACTCTGGCTGGGGAGTGAATTCAAACTCCCCCGTGGTGGAGCTCTGAAAAACGCGAAACCTCCAGGAAATGACGGTCTGATTTTTATCAAAAGCGCATCCCAGGAAGGGTGCGGGTCTCCTGGGAACAAATAAAGCTCAAACGCCCATGGAGAACATGACTCTGGGCTTGACTCTGAAGCAAAGCGCCTCAAAATGACAAAGTCCCAAAATGTGCGGTGGGTAGAGAGCTCCATGCTCTCAGAGCTCGTTGGCCAGCCCAGGGAGGGTGGCCCGTCCTGGGCCAAATTCAGATTTGCCCGCGACCCCTGGAGCTCAGTCCAGAGCCAAGACGGTCCTAAAACGGGCCTTCGGGGTTATGTAGGGGAGGGGAGAGAGGCCTCCCCGGGCACAAATAAAGCCCAAACGCCCACCGAGAACATGACTCTGGGGGTCAAGCTGTGAAAAATGACAGAGTCTAAAAAGGTGAGGTTTCCTCCAACCTCCAGGGCCTTCAATGTAGTGAACAGAGCCGGAGAGTGTGCACTCTGGCTGGGGAGCGAGTTGAAACCCCCCCGTGGTGGAGCTCTGAAAAACGCGAAACCTCCAGGAAATGACGGTCCAATTTTTATCAAAAGCGCACCCCAGGAAGGGTGCGGGTCTCCTGGGCACAAATAAAGCTCAAACGCCCATGGAGAACATGACTCTGGGCTTGACTCTGAAGCAAAGCGCCTGAAAATGACAAAGTCCCAAAATGTGCGGTGGGTAGAGAGCTCCATGCTCTCAGAGCTCGTTGGCCAGCCCAGGGAGGGTGGCCCGTCCTGGGCCAAATTCAGATTTGCCCGCCACCCCTGGAGCTCAGTCCTGAGCGAAGACGGTCCTAAAACGGGCCCTCGGGGTTATGTAGGGGAGGGGAGAGAGGCCTCCCCGGGCACAAATAAAGCCCAAACGCCCACCGAGAACATGACTCTGGGGTCAAGCTATGAAAAATGACAGAGTCTAAAAAGGTGAGGTTTCCTCCAACCTCCAGGGCCTTCAATGCAGTGAACAGAGCCGGAGAGGGTGCACTCTGGCTGGGGAGCGAGTTGAAACCCCCCCCGTGGTGGAGCTCTGAAAAACGCGAAACCTCCAGGAAATGACGGTCTGTTTTTAATCAAAAGCGCATCCCAGGAAGGGTGCGGGTGTCCTGGGCACAAATAAAGCTCAAACGCCCTTCGAGAACATGACTCTGGGCTTGACTCTGAAGCAAAGCGCCTGAAAATGACAAAGTCCCAAAATGTGCGGTGGGTAGAGAGCTCCATGCTCTCAGAGCTCATTGGCCAGCCCAGGGAGGGTGGCCCGTCCTGGGCCAAATTCAGATTTGCCCGCCACCCCTGGAGCTCAGTCCTGAGCGAAGACGGTCCTAAAACGGGCCCTCGGGGTTATGTAGGGGAGGGGAGAGAGGCCTCCCCGGGCACAAATAAAGCCCAAACGCCCACCGAGAACATGACTCTGGGGTCAAGCTGTGAAAAATGACAGAGTCTAAAAAGGTGAGGTTTCCTCCAACCTCCAGGGCCTTCAATGCAGTGAACAGAGCCGGAGAGGGTGCACTCTGGCTGGGGAGCGAGTTGAAAACCCTCCCGTGGTGGAGCTCTGAAAAACGGGAAACCTCCAGGAAATGACGGTCCAATTTTTATCAACAGCGCACCCCAGGAAGGGTGCGGGTGTCCTGGGCACAAATAAAGCTCAAACGCCCTTCGAGAACATGACTCTGGGCTTGACTCTGAAGCAAAGCACCTCAAAATGACAGAGTCCCAAAATGTGTGGTGGGTTGAGAGCTCCATGCTCTCAGAGCTCGTTGGCCAGCCCAGGGAGGGTGGCCCGTCCTGGGCCAAATTCAGATTTGCCCGCCACCCCTGGAGCTCAGTCCTGAGCGAAGACGGTCCTAAAACGGGCCTTTGGGGTTTTGTAGAGGAGCGGAGAGAGGTCTCCCTGGGCACAAATAAAAGCTCAAACACCCATGGAGAGGATGACTCTGGGGTCAAGCTGTGAAAATGATAGAGTCCAAAAGGGTGAGGTTTCCTCCAACCTCCAGGGCTTTCGAGGCAGTGAACAGAGCTGGAGAGGGTGCGCTCTGGCTGGGGACTGAGTTCAAACCACCCCCATGGTGGAGCTCTGAAAAACCTGAAACCTCCAGGAAAGAGACGGTCTGATTTTTAATCAAAAGTGCATCCCAGGAAGGGTGCGGGTGTCCTGGGCACAAATAAAGCTCAAACGCCCATGGAGAACATGACTCTGGGCTTGACTCTGAAGCAAAGCGCCTGAAAATGACAAAGTCCCAAAATGTGCTTTGGGTAGAGAGCTCCATGCTCTCAGAGCTCGTTGGCCAGCCCAGGGAGGGTGGCCCGTCCTGGGCCAAATTCAGATTTGCCCGCCACCCCTGGAGCTCAGTCCTGAGCGAAGACGGTCCTAAAACGGGCCTTTGGGGTTTTGTAGAGGAGCGGAGAGAGGTCTCCCTGGGCACAAATAAAAGCTCAAACACCCATGGAGAGGATGACTCTGGGGTCAAGCTGTGAAAATGATAGAGTCCAAAAGGGTGAGGTTTCCTCCAACCTCCAGGGCTTTCGAGGCAGTGAACAGAGCTGGAGAGGGTGCGCTCTGGCTGGGGACTGAGTTCAAACCACCCCCATGGTGGAGCTCTGAAAAACCTGAAACCTCCAGGAAAGAGACGGTCTGATTTTTTAATCAAAAGTGCATCCCAGGCAGAGTGGGGGAGTCCTGGGCACAAATAAAGCTCAAACGCCCTTGGAGAACATGACTCTGGGCTTGACTCTGAAGCAAAGCGCTTGAAAATGACAGAGTCCCAAAATGTGCGTTGGGTGGAGAGTTCCATGCTATCAGAGCTCGTTGGCCAGCCCCATGGAGGGTGGCCCGTCCTGGGCCAGAGTCAGATTTGCCCGCCACCCCCTGGAGCTCGGTCCGGAGCCCAGACGGGCTTAAAACGGACCTTCGGGGTTCTGTCGAGGAGTGGATGCGCACTCCGGTCGGCACACGGCTTGGTGAACCGTGGTGGTCGGGCCGGGTTGGGAAGCGGCTCTGACTCAGCCCAGAGAAAGTGCGCTCTGCGCGGGCTCGAGACTTCCAGTAAATGGGGTCTGGTTTGGACACCCAGGCTCCCCGGTGCGCATCCGGGTTGAAGCTGCGTTACCCCCCGGGCGTGCTTGTGGTGGATGACACGCCGGAGGAAAATTCCCCCTCAAAAATTGGTCTATGTCCAAAATGCTGGGATGCTTTGGGGGATAGCCTGGTCGATTGGAACTTGTGACGCGCCTGGGGATGGCCCCTGCCCGGTCTGAAAGGCCGCTATGGGCAGCTTGCTCCACCCCGCTCTGCGCGTCGACCTTAGACGTGGCCTCCCTCCGGGGAAAGCAGGCCGCGTCGTCCTCGGGAGACTCAGACGGCCCGTCTGAATCGGACGTCCGCGGCGGGCGGTGGCGGCCGCGGGCGCGCGGGGGAAGGATCGGACGGTAGGGGTGGCCGACACCTCCCTTCCAGTCTTTCGAACCCGACCCTTCGCCCCGCTCCTCCCCGCCCGAAAAGCACCCTTCCCGGTTACGGCCTCGACCCAGAGGCCTCCCACCTCCCCCCCGGCGGTCGGTTCCTCGCGCGCCCTATGAGCGGCCGTGCCGTCTCGGGCTCAGGCCCGAGCGGAGCGAGACCCGTGTGTAGGAAGCCCGCGCGGCGAGGTCCTCCCGTCCGGGGTTACTCGGTTGATCCCCGAGGTGTGCTCAGACTTACCATATGCTGGTCGAACCACCGGTCTGGGTAAACGGTGAAACGACTCCAGGGGCTTGGGGCACCCCTGGAGTAGAAACAAAAAAAAAAAGCGATGGCGGCAGGTCGCTCCTTCCGGAAAGCTAAAGCAAATCGGTCAGAGTCCGAGACGGTTCGGTCAAAACACATTCCCCTGTAATACACGCCACTCCCTGGGTGACGACCGGGGAGAGAGAGAGTGCCTCGGTGTCAGGCACGTTTATGGAATGTGTAGGCGCGGTCAAACCAGATACCCAAAGAAAGACACGACTCCCTGGGTGGCGACCAGGGAGAGTGCCTCGGTGACGGGCACGTTGTGGTGGAGAGGGAGCCACCACAACACTCCACTCTCGGACAAGGCAACGGGATACAGGCGCCTCCGGGTTGCCTGGGGCCCGGAGGGGAGCACCCCCTCCTTCGGGCCGTCGTTTTGGGGGGTCGCCTGGTCGATTGGAACTCGGGACGCGCCTGGGGATGGCCCCTGCCCGGTCTGAAAGGCCGCTATGGGCAGCTTGCTCCACCCCGCTCTGCGCGTCGACCTTAGACGTGGCCTCCCTCCGGGGAAAGCAGGCCGCGTCCTCCTCGGGAGACTCAGACGGCCCGTCTGAAGCGGACGTCCGCGGTGGGCGGTGGCGGCCGCGGGCCCGCGGGGGAAGGATCGGACGGTAGGGGTGGCCGACACCTCCCTTCCAGTCTTTCGAACCCGACCCTTCGCCCCGCTCCTCCCCGCTCGAAAAGCACCCTTCCCGGTTACGGCCTCGACCCAGAGGCCTCCCACCTCCCCCCCCCCGACGGTCGGTTCCTCGCGCGCCCTATGAGCGGCCGTGCCGTCTCGAGCTCAGGCCCGAGCGGAGCGAGACCCGTGTGTAGGAAGCCCGCGCGTCGAGGTCCTCCCGTCCGGGGCTGCTCGGTCGATCCCCGAGGTGTGCGCACAGGACACACGCTACCACATGCTTCTGTCGGTCCGGGCAAATGGGCGAAACGACCCCAGGGGCTTGAGACACCCCTGGAGGAAATAAAAGCGATGGAGGAAGGGCCGGTCCTCCGGAAAGAGAGAAAAAAACGGACAGTGTCCGAAAACTGTGCGGTACGACCAGATCAAACCACATTCCCAAGAAACGCACGACTCCCCTGGGTGGCGGCCGGGGAGAGTGCCTCGGTGTCGGGCACGTTTTGAATCCGTCGCCCGCGACGGAGCTCCCGTCGGAGCAAAGACGGTCCTGAAGCGGACCTTGGGGGTTTTGTCGAGGAGGGGACAGACGCCCCGCTCGGGCAAGGTGACGGATGATGGTTGGCCGGGCTTCCTACATCCTGGGGAGGATGCTTTAATCTGGGGCGGCGAGCGTTGTGTCGGTAGCCGCCCCCGGAGGAAAAAAAAGTCCCACCTCCGTAAAAACGGACAGGGTCCGTAAAAGTGCGGCCGAACGAGATTCCCACAAACACGCGGCTCCCTGGGTGGCGACCAGGGAGAGTGCCTCGGTGCAGGGCGCGCCCGAATCCGTCGCCCGCGGCGGAGCTCCCGTCGGAGCAAAGACGGTCCTAAAACGGACCTTCGGGGTTTTGTCGAGGAGGGGACAAAGGCCCCGCTCGGACAAGGTGACGGACGCAGATCGGCCGGGCTTCCTACATCCTGGGGAGGATGCTTTCATCTGGGGCGGCAAGCGTTGTGTTGGTAGGCGCCCCCGGAGGGAAAAAAGTCCCACCTCCGTGAAAACGGACTGAGTCCGTAAAAGTGCGGTCGAACGAGACTCCCACTACGACCCGCCTCCCCGGCCGGCACCCGGGGAGGGCGCCTCAGACTCGGGCGCGGTCGAACGCGTCGGCGCGGCGGAGCACCCGTCGGAGCCGAGACGGTCCTAAAACGGACCTTCGGGGTTTTGTCGAGAAGAGGGAAGCGACGTCCCCGCTCGGACAGCCTCGAGAGCGTTTTGAAGGAATTCGGTTAAAACGGGCGCCTCCGGGTTGCCCGGGGCCCGGAGGGGCGCACCCCCTCCTCCGGGCCGTCACTTCGGGGTTGCCTGGTCGATTGGAACTTGGGACGCGCCTGGGGACGGCCCCTGCCCGGTCGAAAGACCGCTCTGGGCAGCTTGCTCCTCCCCGCTCTGCGCGTCGAACTCAGACGCGGCCTCCCTCCGGGGAAAGCAGGCCGCGTCGACCCTCGGGAGACTCAGAC
>JAROOJ010000070.1:97500-110000 GCA_030578275.1 Meda fulgida | reverse complement strand
AGACCAAAGAAAGCACACTCAAGTGTACAACTCTTAGCGGTGGATCACTCGGCTCGTGAGTCGATGAAGAACGCAGCCAGCTGCGAGAACTAATGTGAATTGCAGGACACATTGATCATCGACACTTCGAACGCACTTTGCGGCCCCGGGTTCCTCCCGGGGCTACGTCTGTCTGAGGGTCGCTTTGCTATCGATCGGGGCCCCCGCGCCCCGCGGCGGGAGCGTCGTAGGCCCCCCGGGGCCTCCGTCCTCCTAAACGCAGACCGTCCCCGTCGTCCCGTCTCTCCTCTCTCTCTCCCTCTCCCCGCGGGGAGAGGCCTCCGTCTCCCCCTTCCCCCCGGGGTGGGGGAGGGCGGCGCCTCGTCGCGCCGAGGTCCTGGGTGTCCTCCTCCGCGGCTGCCGGTGTGCTCAAAAACCACCGCTGCCCGCGCGAGGTGCGCTCACCCGCCTCGGTCGGCGGACGTCGTCGTGGGGGTCTCGCTCGCACCCTCGGGGAGTCGAGTTGGGGGGAGTCAGCAGGCGGCGCGCGGGACGCCCCTAGGTCGCCGGCCCCAGTCCCCTCCCGCCGGGAGTGGCGGCCGCTTCCAAAACACCCCAGCTTCGACCTCAGATCAGGCGAGACGACCCGCTGAATTTAAGCATATTACTAAGCGGAGGAAAAGAAACTAACAAGGATTCCCTCAGTAGCGGCGAGCGAAGAGGGAAGAGCCCAGCGCCGAATCCCCGTCCCCTCAGCCGGGGCGAGGGAATTGTGGCGTACGGAAGACGGACCGCTCTCACTCCCCGGCGCGGCCGGTGGTCTTAAGTCCCTTCTGATGGAGGCATAGGCCCGTGGACGGTGTGAGGCCGGTAAAAGGCACCCCGCCCCGCCGGGTACGGTATCTTCCTCGGAGTCGGGGTTGCTTGGGAATGCAGCCCAAAAGCGGGTGTCAAACTCCATCCAAGGCAAAATACCGTCACGAGAACGAAAGCGGACAAGTACCCGTGAGGGAAAGTTTGAAAAGAACTTGAGAGAGAGTTCAACAGGCGTTGAAACCGTTAACAGGTAAAACGGTGGGGTCCCACGGGCCGCACCGAGGATTCAACCCGTCGGGCGGGTCTCCCGGCTGGCGCGATCGATCCCACGACCAGGGACCGTCCGTCGGCCGCGAGCTCGGCCTCCGTCGGCTCACTTCCTCCGCTCGTGCGCCGCGAACCGGCTCCGGTTTGAGCCAGGAAGGTCAGGGGGCGAAGGGCTCGGGACCCTCGTGTCCTCGAGCTTTACAGCGCCCTCCCGCTCCGACTTTTTGCCGCTCTCCCCCGGGGCCGCGGGCCATGTCCTCTCCCGCGCCTTCCCTCCCACACCGGGAGGGACGGGGCCCCCCCCCGCCCCCGACCGTGCGTCGCCCGGACCGGACTGTCCCCCAGTCCGAATCCGAAAAGCGCCGCCCGCCAGGCGTGGAGCCGGGCCCCACCAAACGGGCCGCCGAGGTCCTCGGCGATGGTCGGCCACCCACTAACCGACCCGTCTGGAAAACACGGACCAAGGGATTCTACCGCACGCGCAGTCGAGGGTGTCCACGTGCCCGCCACGGCGCAATAAGTGAAGGGAGGCCGACGCACGCCGGCCCGGTGGGATCCCCCCTCCCGGAGGGGGCGCACCACCGGTCCCGTCCTCACCCTGTCGCCGCCGGGGAGGTGGAGCGAGAGCGCGCGCGATGGACCCAAAGATGGTGAAACAATTGCTGGGCAGGCGAGCCAGAGAAACTCTGAGTGGAGGCCGCAGCGGTCCTGACGTTCAAATCGGTCCGTCCGACCTGGAATAGGGGCGAAAGAACTAATCGAACCATCTAGTAGCTGTTCCCCTCCGAAGTTTCCCCAGATAGCTGCCTCGCCACGCAGTTTTTATCCGGTAAAAGCGAATGACTAGATGCCTTAGGGCCCCGAAAACGATCTCAACCTATTCTCAAACTTTAAATGGGTAAGAAGCCCGGCTTCGCTGCTGGAGCCGGGCCGTGGAATGCGAGACGCCCAGTGGGCCGATTTTGGTAAGCAGACTGGCCTGCTGGATGAACCGAACGCCCGATTAAGGCGTCCCGATGCCGACGCTCATCAGACCCCAGAAAATGTGTTGGTTGATATAGACAGCCAGACGGTGGACCCCCCGATGGGAAGTCGGAATCCGCTAAGGAGTGTGTAACACTCACCTGCCGAATCAACTAGCCCTGAAAATGGATGGCGCTGGAGCGTCGGGCCCATACCGGCCGTCGAAGCAGAAGGAGCCGTGCCCGCCACGCCGCGGGCCGGCAAAGTAAGGGCAAAACGCCTCGACGAGAATGAGGGCTCGCCGCGTTGGCGCAGAAGCTCCGGGCGCGGGCCCCGGGTGGAGCCGCCGCGGGTGCAGAACTTGGTGTAAGTAGCAAATATTCCAAACGAGAGCTTTGAAGGAGAAGGCCGAAGTGGAGAAGGGGTTCCATGTGAACCGCAGTTGACCAGGGTCAGTCGTCCTAAGGGATGGGCGAACGCCTTCGTATAGGAGGGGCGATGGCCTCCGTCGCCCCCGGCCCGATCGAAAGGAGTCCTGGGTTCCAGATCGCCCGAACCCGGAGTGCGGAGACGGGCGCACTGCGAGGCGCCCCAGTGCGGTAAGCAAACGAACCTGGAGAAGCTGGCGAGCCCCGGTAAGAGTTCTCTTTTCTTTGTGAGGGCAGCGCCCTGGAATGGTTCGCCCCGAGAGAGGGGCCCGCGCCCTGGAAAAGCCGCCGCGGTTCCGGCGGCGTCCGGTGAGCTCTCGTTCGGCCCTTGAGAGAATCCGGGGGAGAAGGTGTAAGTCTCCGCGCCGGGTGCCGTACCCATATCCGCAGCAGGTCCTCCAAGGTGAACAGCCTCTGGCGTGTAGACAAGGCAGATAAGGGAAGTCGTCAAATCAGATCCTAACCTTCGGGATAAGGATTGCTTCTAAGGGCTGGGCCCGGTCGGGCTGAGGTGCGAAGCGGGGCTGGGCCCGAGCCGCGGCTGGGGGAGCGGCCGACCCGAGGCGCCCACCTCGATCCCGTCCGAGAGTCTCGGTGCGACCGGGTGTGCACGGTCCCTCTCCCCCTCCCGTTCGCGGTCACTCCCCCCTCGCGGGGGGGGCTGACGGCGGCGCGGTTGGCGGGGTTGGCCGGGTCCCACCCGTGGCGCCCGGCGCCGAGGGGCTCCCTCCGGGGGGGAGAAATCGCCGCGGTGCGCGGCGCGACTCTGGACGTGCCCGGCACCTTCTCGCGATCACCGCAGCTACGGCTCGCGTCGGACCGGGTCCGTCTCGGGTGCCTCCCTCTCGGTGGGCGTCTGGGCGTGGGGCCGGCACTCCGCGCGCGCTGCCTCGGCCGGCGCCTAGCAGGCCGGCTTAGAAACTGGGTGCGGACCAGGGGAATCCGAACTGGTTTAATTAAACAAAGCATCGCGAAGGCCCGCGCGGGTGTTGACGCGATGTGATTTCTTCCCAGTGCTCTGAATGTCTAAAGTTTGAAAAATTCAATGAAGCGGCGGGTAAAACGGCGGGAGTAACTATTACTCTCTTAAGTGTAGCCAAATATGCCACGACATCTACTTAGTGACGCGAATGAATGGATGACCGCGATTCCCACGACCCTACCTGCTATCTCTAGCGAAACCACAGCCAAGGGAACGGGCTTGGCAGAATCACGGGGAAAAGAAGACCCTGTTGAGCTTGACTCTAGTCTTTTGGCACTGTGAAGAGACATGAGGGGTTAAATAAGTGGAGGCCCCGGGTCCCTTCCGGGTCCACGGGCCGCCGACGGTGAAAATTACCACTATCTATCGTTTCCTCACTTAACCCGTGAGGCGGGGAGCCAGCCCCCGGGGGGCTAGCGCTTCTGGTGTCAAGAGAAGCCGGGGAGTCCTCTCCGGAGGTCCTCCCCCCCGGCGACCCGTCCCGGGGACAGTGGCAGGTGGGGAGTTTGACTGGGGCGGTCACCTGTCAACCGGTAACGCAGGTGTCCTAAGGCGAGCTCAGGGAGGACAAAACCTCCCGCGGAGAACAAGAAGGGCAAAAAGCTCGCTTGATCTTATTTTCAGTATTAGTACGACCGTGAAACGGGGCCTCACGATCCTTCTGGCTTTTTGGGTTTTTAAGCAGGAGGTGTCAGAAAAAGTTACCACAGGGATAACTGGCTTGTGGCGGCCGAAGCGTTCATAGCGAACGTCGCTTTTTGATCCTTCGATGTCGGCTCTCTTCCTAAATTGTGAAGCAGAATTCACCAAGCGTTGGATTGTACACCCACTAATAGGAACGTGAGCTGGGTTTTAGACCGTCCGTGAGACAGTTAGTTTTAACCCTACTGATTCCCGTGTCGTTGCAATAGTAACCTGCTCAGTTACGAGAGGAACCGCAGGTTCCAGACCTTTGGTGCGTGTGCTTGGCTGAGGAGCCACTGGTGCGAAGCTACCAACTGCGGGATTAATACTGAACGCCTCTAAGTCAGATGGGTGTTTGAGCTTTTATTTTTGCCCAGGGAGGCCTCTCTCCCCTCCTCTATATAACCCCGAGGGCCCGTTTTAGGACCGTCTTCGGCTCTGGACCTGAGCTCCAGGGGTCGCGGGCAAATCTGAATTTGGCCCAGGACGGGCCACCCTCCCTGGGCTGGCCAACGAGCTCTGAGAGCATGGAGCTCTCTACCAACCGCACATTTTGGGACTCTGTCATTTTGAGGCGCTTTGCTTCAGAGTCAAGCCCAGAGTCATGTTCTACATTGGCGTTTGAGCTTTAACTGTTCCCAGGAGACCCGCACCCTTCCTGGGATGCGCTTTTGATAAAAATCAGACCGTCACTTCCTGGAGGTTTCGCGTTTTTCAGAGCTCCACCACGGGGGAGTTTGAACTCACTCCCCAGCCAGAGTGCACCCTCTCCGGCTCTGTTCACTACATTGAAGGCCCTGGAGGTTGGAGGAAACCTCACCTTTTTGGACTTTTTCATTTTCGCAGCTTGAGTCCGGGAGTCATCTTCTGCATGGGTGTTTGAGCTTTTATTTTTGCCCAGGGAGGCCTCTCTCCCCTCCTCTATATAACCCCGAAGGCCCGTTTTAGGACCGTCTTGGCTCTGGACTGAGCTCCAGGGGTCGCGGGCAAATCTGAATTTGGCCCAGGACGGGCCACCCTCCCTGGGCTGGCCAAAGAGCTCTGAGAGCATGGAGCTCTCTACCCACCGCACATTTTGGGACTCTGTCATTTTGAGGCGCTTTGCTTCAGAGTCAAGCCCAGAGTCATGTTCTCCATTGGCGTTTGAGCTTTAACTGTTCCCAGGAGACCCGCACCCTTCCTGGGATGCGCTTTTGATAAAAATCAGACCGTCATTTCCTGGAGGTTTCGCGTTTTTTCAGAGCTCCACCACGGGGGAGTTTGAACTCACTCCCCAGCCAGAGTGCACCCTCTCCGGCTCTGTTCACTACATTGAAGGCCCTGGAGGTTGGAGGAAACCTCACCTTTTTGGACTTTTTCATTTTCGCAGCTTGACTCCGGGAGTCATCTTCTGCATGGGTGTTTGAGCTTTATTTTTTGCCCAGGGAGGCCTCTCTCCCCTCCTCTATATAACCCCGAAGGCCCGTTTTAGGACCGTCTTGGCTCTGGACTGAGCTCCAGGGGTCGCGGGCAAATCTGAATTTGGCCCAGGACGGGCCACCCTCCCTGGGCTGGCCAACGAGCTCCGAGAGCATGGAGCTCTCTACCCACCGCACATTTTGGGACTCTGCCATTTTCAGGTGCTTTGCTTCAGAGTCAAGCCCAGAGTCATGTTCTTCATGGTCGTTTGAGCTTTATTTGTGCCCAGGGAGACCTCTCTCCCCTCCTCTACATAACCCCGAGGGCCCGTTTTAGGACCGTCTTCGCTCAGGACCGAGCTCCAGGGGTGGCGGGCAAATCTGAATTTGGCCCAGGACGGGCCACCCTCCCTGGGCTGGCCAACGAGCTCTGAGAGCATGGAGCTCTCTACCCACCGCACATTTTGGGACTCTGTCATTTTGAGGGGCTTTGCTTCAGAGTCAAGCCCAGAGTCATGTTCTCCATTGGCGTTTGAGCTTTAACTGTTCCCAGGAGACCCGCACCCTTCCTGGGATGCGCTTTTGATAAAAATCAGACCGTCATTTCATGGAGGTTTCGCGTTTTTCAGAGCTCCACCACGGGGGAGTTTGAACTCACTCCCCAGCCAGAGTGCACACTCTCCGGCTCTGTTCACTACATTGAAGGCCCTGGAGGTTGGAGGAAACCTCACCTTTTTGGACTTTTTCATTTTCGCAGCTTGAGTCCGGGAGTCATCTTCTGCATGGGTGTTTGAGCTTTTATTTTTGCCCAGGGAGGCCTCTCTCCCCTCCTCTATATAACCCCGAAGGCCCGTTTTAGGACCGTCTTGGCTCTGGACTGAGCTCCAGGGGTCGCGGGCAAATCTGAATTTGGCCCAGGACGGGCCACCCTCCCTGGGCTGGCCAAAGAGCTCTGAGAGCATGGAGCTCTCTACCCACCGCACATTTTGGGACTTTGTCATTTTGAGGCGCTTTGCTTCAGAGTCAAGCCCAGAGTCATGTTCTCCATGGGCGTTTGAGCTTTATTTGTTCCCAGGAGACCCGCACCCTTCCTGGGATGCGCTTTTGATAAAAATCAGACCGTCATTTCCTGGAGGTTTCGCGTTTTTTCAGAGCTCCACCACGGGGGAGTTTGAACTCACTCCCCAGCCAGAGTGCACCCTCTCCGGCTCTGTTCACTACATTGAAGGCCCTGGAGGTTGGAGGAAACCTCACCTTTTTGGACTTTTTCATTTTCGCAGCTTGACTCCGGGAGTCATCTTCTGCATGGGTGTTTGAGCTTTTATTTTTGCCCAGGGAGGCCTCTCTCCCCTCCTCTATATAACCCCGAAGGCCCGTTTTAGGACCGTCTTGGCTCTGGACTGAGCTCCAGGGGTCGCGGGCAAATCTGAATTTGGCCCAGGACGGGCCACCCTCCCTGGGCTGGCCAACGAGCTCCGAGAGCATGGAGCTCTCTACCCACCGCACATTTTGGGACTCTGCCATTTTCAGGTGCTTTGCTTCAGAGTCAAGCCCAGAGTCATGTTCTTCATGGTCGTTTGAGCTTTATTTGTGCCCAGGGAGACCTCTCTCCCCTCCTCTACATAACCCCGAGGGCCCGTTTTAGGACCGTCTTCGCTCAGGACCGAGCTCCAGGGGTGGCGGGCAAATCTGAATTTGGCCCAGGACGGGCCACCCTCCCTGGGCTGGCCAACGAGCTCTGAGAGCATGGAGCTCTCTACCCACCGCACATTTTGGGACTCTGTCATTTTGAGGGGCTTTGCTTCAGAGTCAAGCCCAGAGTCATGTTCTCCATTGGCGTTTGAGCTTTAACTGTTCCCAGGAGACCCGCACCCTTCCTGGGATGCGCTTTTGATAAAAATCAGACCGTCATTTCATGGAGGTTTCGCGTTTTTCAGAGCTCCACCACGGGGGAGTTTGAACTCACTCCCCAGCCAGAGTGCACACTCTCCGGCTCTGTTCACTACATTGAAGGCCCTGGAGGTTGGAGGAAACCTCACCTTTTTGGACTTTTTCATTTTCGCAGCTTGAGTCCGGGAGTCATCTTCTGCATGGGTGTTTGAGCTTTTATTTTTGCCCAGGGAGGCCTCTCTCCCCTCCTCTATATAACCCCGAAGGCCCGTTTTAGGACCGTCTTGGCTCTGGACTGAGCTCCAGGGGTCGCGGGCAAATCTGAATTTGGCCCAGGACGGGCCACCCTCCCTGGGCTGGCCAAAGAGCTCTGAGAGCATGGAGCTCTCTACCCACCGCACATTTTGGGACTTTGTCATTTTGAGGCGCTTTGCTTCAGAGTCAAGCCCAGAGTCATGTTCTCCATGGGCGTTTGAGCTTTATTTGTTCCCAGGAGACCCGCACCCTTCCTGGGATGCGCTTTTGATAAAAATCAGACCGTCATTTCCTGGAGGTTTCGCGTTTTTTCAGAGCTCCACCACGGGGGAGTTTGAACTCACTCCCCAGCCAGAGTGCACCCTCTCCGGCTCTGTTCACTACATTGAAGGCCCTGGAGGTTGGAGGAAACCTCACCTTTTTGGACTTTTTCATTTTCGCAGCTTGACTCCGGGAGTCATCTTCTGCATGGGTGTTTGAGCTTTTATTTTTGCCCAGGGAGGCCTCTCTCCCCTCCTCTATATAACCCCGAAGGCCCGTTTTAGGACCGTCTTGGCTCTGGACTGAGCTCCAGGGGTCGCGGGCAAATCTGAATTTGGCCCAGGACGGGCCACCCTCCCTGGGCTGGCCAACGAGCTCCGAGAGCATGGAGCTCTCTACCCACCGCACATTTTGGGACTCTGCCATTTTCAGGCGCTTTGCTTCAGAGTCAAGCCCAGAGTCATGTTCTTCATGGGCGTTTGAGCTTTATTTGTGCCCAGGGAGACCTCTCTCCCCTCCTCTATATAACCCCGAGGGCCCGTTTTAGGACCGTCTTCGCTCAGGACCGAGCTCCAGGGGTGGCGGGCAAATCTGAATTTGGCCCAGGACGGGCCACCCTCCCTGGGCTGGCCAACGAGCTCTGAGAGCATGGAGCTCTCTACCCACCGCACATTTTGGGACTCTGTCATTTTGAGGGGCTTTGCTTCAGAGTCAAGCCCAGAGTCATGTTCTCCATTGGCGTTTGAGCTTTAACTGTTCCCAGGAGACCCGCACCCTTCCTGGGATGCGCTTTTGATAAAAATCAGACCGTCATTTCATGGAGGTTTCGCGTTTTTCAGAGCTCCACCACGGGGGAGTTTGAACACACTCCCCAGCCAGAGTGCACCCTCTCCTGCTCTGTTCACTGCCTCGAAGGCCCTGGAGGTTGGAGGGAACCGCAACTATTTGGATTTCGTCATTTTTCACAGCTTGACCCCAGAGTCATGTTCTCCATGGGTGTTTGAGCTTTTATTTTTGCCCAGGGAGAGTCTGCCCAGGGAGACCTCTCTCCCCTCCTCTATATAACCCCGAAGGCCCGTTTTAGGACCGTCTTCGCTCAGGACTGAGCTCCAGGGGTGGCGGGCAAATCTGAATTTGGCCCAGGACGGGCCACCCTCCCTGGGCTGGCCAACAAGCTCTGAGAGCATGGAGCTCTCTACCCACCGCACATTTTGGGACTTTGTCAGTTTGAGGCGCTTTGCTTCAGAGTCAAGCCCAGAGTCATGTTCTCCATTGGCGTTTGAGCTTTAATTGTTCCCAGGAGACCCGCACCCTTCCTGGGATGCGCTTTTGATAAAAATCAGCCCGTCTTTTCCTGGAGGTTTCACGTTTTTTCAGAGCTCCACCATGGGGTCCGTGGCTCGGGGACCCGGCCGCCCACTGGCGCCAGGCTCGGCACGGAGCAGGGTCTCGGCGGGCCCCTTCCAACGAGCCCGCCCCCTACCTCCGGGGCCACCGGGTCCCGGAGAAAACGGGGCCCGACAGGACGAGGCGCGCCTCGGAAGGAAAGGTCCCGGGGGCTCGGGGAGCCGGGGTCCGAGAGGGCCCGGGGCCACCCCCCGGCACCCGAAAGGGCGAGCCGCTGGGACCTCCCCTTCGCGAGATACGGGCTGTTTCGTCCAAAAGTCCCCTGCGCGTGACCGGGCCTGTCCCGGGACCGGAAGGGCCCAGCGGCTCGGGAAGCCGGGTGTCCGGGGCACCCGCGGGGACCCTACTTCTCCCGCCGTCCCGAGCCGCTGGGCCCTCCCGGTCCCGAGATACGGCCACTTCCTGTCCGGCTTTGACCGGGCGTAACTCGGAGAGGAAGCCGAGTTGGGGCGTGAGATTCTGGGCGTGGGTGGGGTCCTTGGACGACCCCACGCCGGGGGTGTACGGAGCCCCAACTCGGCTCGGTTCCGGAGATGCGGTCACTTCCTGTCCGGCTTCGAGCGGGCGTAACTCGAAAAGCAAGCCGAGTTGGGGCTCCATACTCGGGGTGTGGGGGGCGCTCGAGGAGACCCCCCTGTGCCCAGAGCATGGAGCCACGACTCGGCCTGGTTCCAGAGATACACCAGCTTGGAGTTTGAACTTTGACCGGGCGTAACTCGAAAAGCAAGCCGAGTTGGGGCTCCAAACTCGGGGCGTGGGGGGTGCTCGAGGAGACCCCCCTGTGCCCAGAGTAAGGAGCCACGACTCGGCCTGGTCCCAGAGATACACCAGTTCAAACTAACCCATAGACTCTGCTTGAGCCTACCTTAAGAGAGTCATAGTTACTCCCTGTCCAGCTTTGACCGGGCGCAACTCGAAAAGTAAGCAGAGTTGGGGCTCCATACTCGGGGCGTGGGGGGTGCTCGAGGAGACCCCCCTGTGCCCAGAGTATGGAGCCACGACTCGGCCTGGTTCCAGAGATACACCAGCTTGGAGTTTGAACTTTGACCGGGCGTAACTCGAAAAGCAAGCCGAGTTGGGGCTCCATACTCGGGGCGTGGGGGGTGCTCGAGGAGACCCCCCTGTGCCCAGAGCATGGAGCCACGACTCGGCCTGGTTCCAGAGATACACCAGCTTGGAGTTTGAACTTTGACCGGGCGTAACTCGAAAAGCAAGCCGAGTTGGGGCTCCATACTCGGGGCGTGGGGGGTGCTCGAGGAGACCCCCCTGTGCCCAGAGTATGGAGCCACGACTCGGCTTCGTCAATGAGATACACCAGTTCAAACTTGCCCATAGACTCTGCTTGACCCTACCTTAAGAGAGTGACAGTTACTCCCTAGCTTTACCCGAGTCTGGGAACAGGGACTTTGGGCGTGGGGGAGCACCACGGCCATCACCCCTGCCGCGTCAGGGCACCCGGGGCCTGGCCGCTGACCCCCAACGCGCTTTGACCGGGTGGAACTCCCCCCAAAAAATGTCAACATTTAAAAAAAATTAAATAAAAAAAATAAGCCGAGTTGGGGCTCCATACTCAGGGCGTGGGGGGACCCCTAGGAGACCCCCCTGTGCCCAGAGTATGGAGCCACAACTCGGCTTCGCCACTGAGATACACCCGTTCAAACTCGCCCATAGACTCTGCTTGAGCCTACCTTAAGAGAGTGACAGTTACTCCCTAGCTTTACCCGACTCTGGGAACCGGGACTTTGGGCGTGGGGGAGCACCACGGCCATCACCCCTGCCGCGTCAGGGCACCCGGGGCCTGGCCGCTGACCCCCAACGCGCTTTGACCGGGTGGAACTCCCCCCAAAAAATGTCAACATTTAAAAAATTTTTTTTTAAAAAAATAAGCCGAGTTGGGGCTCCATACTCAGGGCGTGGGGGGACCCCTAGGAGACCCCCCTGTGCCCAGAGTATGGAGCCACAACTCGGCTTCGCCACTGAGATACACCCGTTCAAACTCGCCCATAGACTCTGCTTGAGCCTACCTTAAGAGAGTCATAGTTACTCCCTAGCTTTACCCGACTCTTATGGAACAGGGACTTTGGGCGTGGGGGAGCACCACGGCCATCACCCCTGCCGCGTCAGGGCACCCGGGGCCTGGCCGCTGACCCCCATCGCGCTTTGACCGGGTGGAACTCCCCCAAAAAAATGTCAACATTTAAAAAAAAATAAAAAAATAAATAAGCCGAGTTGGGGCTCCATACTCAGGGCGTGGGGGGACCCCTAGGAGACCCCCCTGTGCCCAGAGTATGGAGCCACAACTCGGCTTCGCCGCTGAGATACACCCGTTCAAACTCGCCCATAGACTCTGCTTGAGCCTACCTTAAGAGAGTCATAGTTACTCCCTAGCTTTACCCGACTCTGGGAACCGGGACTTTGGGCGTGGGGGAGCACCACGGCCATCACCCCTGCCGCGTCAGGGCACCCGGGGCCTGGCCGCTGACCCCCATCGCGCTTTGACCGGGTGGAACTGCCAAAAAAAATGTCAACATTTAAAAAAAAATTTAAAAAAAAAATAAGCCGAGTTGGGGCTCCACACTCAGGGCGTGGGGGGACCCCTAGGAGACCCCCCTGTGCCCAGAGTATGGAGCCACAACTCGGCTTCGCCACTGAGATACACCCGTTCAAACTCGCCCATAGACTCTGCTTGAGCCTACCTTAAGAGAGTCATAGTTACTCCCTAGCTTTACCCGACTCTTTTGGAACAGGGACTTTGGGCGTGGGGGAGCACCGTGGCCATCACCCCTGCCGCGTCAGGGCACCCGGGGCCTGGCCGCTGACCCCCAACGCGCTTTGACCGGGTGGAACTCCCCCCAAAAAATGTCAACATTTAAAAAAAATTAAATAAAAAAAATAAGCCGAGTTGGGGCTCCATACTCAGGGCGTGGGGGGACCCCTAGGAGACCCCCCTGTGCCCAGAGTATGGAGCCACAACTCGGCTTCGCCACTGAGATACACCCGTTCAAACTCGCCCATAGACTCTGCTTGAGCCTACCTTAAGAGAGTCATAGTTACTCCCTAGCTTTACCCGAGTCTGGGAACCGGGACTTTGGGCGTGGGGGAGCACCACGGCCATCACCCCTGCCGCGTCAGGGCACCCGGGGCCTGGCCGCTGACCCCCATCGCGCTTTG
>JAROOJ010000070.1:40000-90000 GCA_030578275.1 Meda fulgida | reverse complement strand
GCTTACGATTTGGCTGAATTAGAGATGTTTTGCTACGAACCACTGGACAGTGCCGGATGCTAGTGGCCTAAACCACACATCTTGGAGCTGTTCTCTTTCCCTCTCTGACCAAGACACAGCCTAATCAGTATTGACATTTTGAACTACAATACTAACCTTTTAATACGAGGCAAAAAGCAGAAAGAACGCTTGAAATTTGAGTTAGTTATAGAGATTTTGCTTGCAGCCCATTCTGACCACTCAGGCCTAGGTGCCTCAACTTTGTCTTTCTGAACTTTGCCCTGTAATTTGAACTCCCTGAACGAGAGAGAGAAAATGTATTGGGCACACGTTAAACTACACATTCTGAGCTTGAAATAGATGTGCAAAACATGGCTATTGGATAAAAACTGATGGAAAGACAGTCATTTTAATAGGAGATTCAAAGTTGAAATCTGGTAATCTGCTCCCAAAAGTTCACCACGCCATCAAAGCCATCAAATCACAGCAAAACAAGGGCAATTGGACGAGCTCTCAGTCATGGCAGGTACGAGATACGGACAAATAATTGGTATATTAGTAAAGTACTCATACTGGGCTTTATTTTAATGCAAAACACATGAAAATAGCTTACGATTTGGCTGAATTAGAGATGTTTTGCTACGAACCACTGGACAGTGCCGGATGCTAGTGGCCTAAACCACACATCTTGGAGCTGTTCTCTTTCCCTCTCTGACCAAGACACAGCCTAATCAGTATTGACATTGTGAACTACAATACTAACCTTTTAATACGAGGCAAAAAGCAGAAAGAACGCTTGAAATTTGAATTAGTTATAGAGATTTTGCTTGCAGCCCATTCTGACCACTCAGGCCTAGGTGCCTCAACTTTGTCTTTCTGAACTTTGCCCTGTAATTTGAACTCCCTGAACGAGAGAGAGAAAATGTATTGGGCACACGTTAAACTACACATTCTGAGCTTGAAATAGATGTGCAAAACATGGCTGTTGGATAAAAACTGATGGAAAGACAGTCATTTTAATAGGAGATTCAAAGTTGAAATCTGGTAATCTGCTCCCAAAAGTTCACCACGCCATCAAAGCCATCAAATCACAGCAAAACAAGGGCAATTGGACGAGCTCTCAGTCATGGCAGGGACGAGATACGGACAAATAATTGGTATATTAGTAAAGTACTCATACTGGGCTTTATTTTAATGCAAAACACATGAAAATAGCTTACGATTTGGCTGAATTAGAGATGTTTTGCTACGAACCACTGGACAGTGCCGGATGCTAGTGGCCTAAACCACACATCTTGGAGCTGTTCTCTTTCCCTCTCTGACCAAGACACAGCCTAATCAGTATTGACATTGTGAACTACAATACTAACCTTTTAATACGAGGCAAAAAGCAGAAAGAACGCTTGAAATTTGAGTTAGTTATAGAGATTTTGCTTGCAGCCCATTCTGACCACTCAGGCCTAGGTGCCTCAACTTTGTCTTTCTGAACTTTGCCCTGTAATTTGAACTCCCTGAACTAGAGAGAGAAAATGTATTGGGCACACGTTAAACTACACATTCTGAGCTTTAAATAGAAGTGCAAAACATGGCTGTTGGATAAAAACTGATGGAAAGACAGTCATTTTAATAGGAGATTCAAAGTTGAAATCTGGTAATCTGCTCCCAAAAGTTCACCACGCCATCAAAGCCATCAAATCACAGCAAAACAAGGGCAATTGGACGAGCTCTCAGTCATGGCAGGGACGAGATACGGACAAATAATTGGTATATTAGTAAAGTACTCATACTGGGCTTTATTTTAATGCAAAACACATGAAAATAGCTTACGATTTGGCTGAATTAGAGATGTTTTGCTACGAACCACTGGACAGTGCCGGATGCTAGTGGCCTAAACCACACATCTTGGAGCTGTTCTCTTTCCCTCTCTGACCAAGACACAGCCTAATCAGTATTGACATTTTGAACTACAATACTAACCTTTTAATACGAGGCAAAAAGCTGAAAGAACGCTTGAAATTTGAGTTAGTTATAGAGATTTTGCTTGCAGCCCATTCTGACCACTCAGGCCTAGGTGCCTCAACTTTGTCTTTCTGAACTTTGCCCTGTAATTTGAACTCCCTGAACGAGAGAGAGAAAATGTATTGGGCACACGTTAAACTACACATTCTGAGCTTGAAATAGATGTGCAAAACATGGCTGTTGGATAAAAACTGATGGAAAGACAGTCATTTTAATAGGAGATTCAAAGTTGAAATCTGGTAATCTGCTCCCAAAAGTTCACCACGCCATCAAAGCCATCAAATCACAGCAAAACAAGGGCAATTGGACGAGCTCTCAGTCATGGCAGGGACGAGATACGGACAAATAATTGGTATATTAGTAAAGTACTCATACTGGGCTTTATTTTAATGCAAAACACATGAAAATAGCTTACGATTTGGCTGAATTAGAGATGTTTTGCTACGAACCACTGGACAGTGCCGGATGCTAGTGGCCTAAACCACACATCTTGGAGCTGTTCTCTTTCCCTCTCTGACCAAGACACAGCCTAATCAGTATTGACATTGTGAACTACAATACTAACCTTTTAATACGAGGCAAAAAGCAGAAAGAACGCTTGAAATTTGAGTTAGTTATAGAGATTTTGCTTGCAGCCCATTCTGACCACTCAGGCCTAGGTGCCTCAACTTTGTCTTTCTGAACTTTGCCCTGTAATTTGAACTCCCTGAACGAGAGAGAGAAAATGTATTGGGCACACGTTAAACTACACATTCTGAGCTTGAAATAGATGTGCAAAACATGGCTGTTGGATAAAAACTGATGGAAAGACAGTCATTTTAATAGGAGATTCAAAGTTGAAATCTGGTAATCTGCTCCCAAAAGTTCACCACGCCATCAAAGCCATCAAATCACAGCAAAACAAGGGCAATTGGACGAGCTCTCAGTCATGGCAGGGACGAGATACGGACAAATAATTGGTATATTAGTAAAGTACTCATACTGGGCTTTATTTTAATGCAAAACACATGAAAATAGCTTACGATTTGGCTGAATTAGAGATGTTTTGCTACGAACCACTGGACAGTGCCGGATGCTAGTGGCCTAAACCACACATCTTGGAGCTGTTCTCTTTCCCTCTCTGACCAAGACACAGCCTAATCAGTATTGACATTGTGAACTACAATACTAACCTTTTAATACGAGGCAAAAAGCAGAAAGAACGCTTGAAATTTGAGTTAGTTATAGAGATTTTGCTTGCAGCCCATTCTGACCACTCAGGCCTAGGTGCCTCAACTTTGTCTTTCTGAACTTTGCCCTGTAATTTGAACTCCCTGAACGAGAGAGAGAAAATGTATTGGGCACACGTTAAACTACACATTCTGAGCTTGAAATAGATGTGCAAAACATGGCTGTTGGATAAAAACTGATGGAAAGACAGTCATTTTAATAGGAGATTCAAAGTTGAAATCTGGTAATCTGCTCCCAAAAGTTCACCACGCCATCAAAGCCATCAAATCACAGCAAAACAAGGGCAATTGGACGAGCTCTCAGTCATGGCAGGTACGAGATACGGACAAATAATTGGTATATTAGTAAAGTACTCATACAGGGCTTTATTTTAATGCAAAACACATGAAAATAGCTTACGATTTGGCTGAATTAGAGATGTTTTGCTACGAACCACTGGACTGTGCCGGATGCTAGTGGCCTAAACCACACATCTTGGAGCTGTTCTCTTTCCCTCTCTGACCAAGACACAGCCTAATCAGTATTGACAGTGTGAACTACAATACTAACCTTTTAATACGATGCAAGAAGCAGAAAGAACGCTTGAAATTTGAGTTAGTTATACAGATTTTGCTTGCAGCCCATTCTGACCACTCAGGCCCAGGTGCCTCAACTTTGTCTTTCTGAACTTTGCCCTGTAATTTGAACTCCCTGAACGAGAGAGAGAAAATGTATTGGGCACACGTTAAACTACACATTCTGAGCTTGAAATAGAAGTGCAAAACATGGCTATTGGATAAAAACTGATGGAAAGACAATCATTTTAATAGGAGATTCAAAGTTGAAATCTGGTAATCTGCTCCCAAAAGTTCACCACGCCATCAAAGCCATCAAATCACAGCAAAACAAGGGCAATTGGACGAGCTCTCAGTCATGGCAGGTACGAGATACGGACAAATAATTGGTATATTAGTAAAGTACTCATACTGGGCTTTATTTTAATGCAAAACACATGAAAATAGCTTACGATTTGGCTGAATTAGAGATGTTTTGCTACGAACCACTGGACTGTGCCGGATGCTAGTGGCCTAAACCACACATCTTGGAGCTGTTCTCTTTCCCTCTCTGACCAAGACACAGCCTAATCAGTATTGACATTGTGAACTACAATACTAACCTTTTAATACGAGGCAAAAAGCAGAAAGAACGCTTGAAATTTGAGTTAGTTATAGAGATTTTGCTTGCAGCCCATTCTGACCACTCAGGCCTAGGTGCCTCAACTTTGTCTTTCTGAACTTTGCCCTGTAATTTGAACTCCCTGAACGAGAGAGAGAAAATGTATTGGGCACACGTTAAACTACACATTCTGAGCTTTAAATAGAAGTGCAAAACATGGCTGTTGGATAAAAACTGATGGAAAGACAGTCATTTTAATAGGAGATTCAAAGTTGAAATCTGGTAATCTGCTCCCAAAAGTTCACCACGCCATCAAAGCCATCAAATCACAGCAAAACAAGGGCAATTGGACGAGCTCTCAGTCATGGCAGGGACGAGATACGGACAAATAATTGGTATATTAGTAAAGTACTCATACTGGGCTTTATTTTAATGCAAAACACATGAAAATAGCTTACGATTTGGCTGAATTAGAGATGTTTTGCTACGAACCACTGGACAGTGCCGGATGCTAGTGGCCTAAACCACACATCTTGGAGCTGTTCTCTTTCCCTCTCTGACCAAGACACAGCCTAATCAGTATTGACATTGTGAACTACAATACTAACCTTTTAATACGAGGCAAAAAGCAGAAAGAACGCTTGAAATTTGAGTTAGTTATAGAGATTTTGCTTGCAGCCCATTCTGACCACTCAGGCCTAGGTGCCTCAACTTTGTCTTTCTGAACTTTGCCCTGTAATTTGAACTCCCTGAACGAGAGAGAGAAAATGTATTGGGCACACGTTAAACTACACATTCTGAGCTTGAAATAGATGTGCAAAACATGGCTGTTGGATAAAAACTGATGGAAAGACAGTCATTTTAATAGGAGATTCAAAGTTGAAATCTGGTAATCTGCTCCCAAAAGTTCACCACGCCATCAAAGCCATCAAATCACAGCAAAACAAGGGCAATTGGACGAGCTCTCAGTCATGGCAGGGACGAGATACGGACAAATAATTGGTATATTAGTAAAGTACTCATACTGGGCTTTATTTTAATGCAAAACACATGAAAATAGCTTACGATTTGGCTGAATTAGAGATGTTTTGCTACGAACCACTGGACAGTGCCGGATGCTAGTGGCCTAAACCACACATCTTGGAGCTGTTCTCTTTCCCTCTCTGACCAAGACACAGCCTAATCAGTATTGACATTTTGAACTACAATACTAACCTTTTAATACGAGGCAAAAAGCAGAAAGAACGCTTGAAATTTGAGTTAGTTATAGAGATTTTGCTTGCAGCCCATTCTGACCACTCAGGCCTAGGTGCCTCAACTTTGTCTTTCTGAACTTTGCCCTGTAATTTGAACTCCCTGAACGAGAGAGAGAAAATGTATTGGGCACACGTTAAACTACACATTCTGAGCTTTAAATAGAAGTGCAAAACATGGCTGTTGGATAAAAACTGATGGAAAGACAGTCATTTTAATAGGAGATTCAAAGTTGAAATCTGGTAATCTGCTCCCAAAAGTTCACCACGCCATCAAAGCCATCAAATCACAGCAAAACAAGGGCAATTGGACGAGCTCTCAGTCATGGCAGGTACGAGATACGGACAAATAATTGGTATATTAGTAAAGTACTCATACTGGGCTTTATTTTAATGCAAAACACATGAAAATAGCTTACGATTTGGCTGAATTAGAGATGTTTTGCTACGAACCACTGGACAGTGCCGGATGCTAGTGGCCTAAACCACACATCTTGGAGCTGTTCTCTTTCCCTCTCTGACCAAGACACAGCCTAATCAGTATTGACATTGTGAACTACAATACTAACCTTTTAATACGAGGCAAAAAGCAGAAAGAACGCTTGAAATTTGAATTAGTTATAGAGATTTTGCTTGCAGCCCATTCTGACCACTCAGGCCTAGGTGCCTCAACTTTGTCTTTCTGAACTTTGCCCTGTAATTTGAACTCCCTGAACGAGAGAGAGAAAATGTATTGGGCACACGTTAAACTACACATTCTGAGCTTGAAATAGATGTGCAAAACATGGCTGTTGGATAAAAACTGATGGAAAGACAGTCATTTTAATAGGAGATTCAAAGTTGAAATCTGGTAATCTGCTCCCAAAAGTTCACCACGCCATCAAAGCCATCAAATCACAGCAAAACAAGGGCAATTGGACGAGCTCTCAGTCATGGCAGGGACGAGATACGGACAAATAATTGGTATATTAGTAAAGTACTCATACTGGGCTTTATTTTAATGCAAAACACATGAAAATAGCTTACGATTTGGCTGAATTAGAGATGTTTTGCTACGAACCACTGGACAGTGCCGGATGCTAGTGGCCTAAACCACACATCTTGGAGCTGTTCTCTTTCCCTCTCTGACCAAGACACAGCCTAATCAGTATTGACATTTTGAACTACAATACTAACCTTTTAATACGAGGCAAAAAGCAGAAAGAACGCTTGAAATTTGAGTTAGTTATAGAGATTTTGCTTGCAGCCCATTCTGACCACTCAGGCCTAGGTGCCTCAACTTTGTCTTTCTGAACTTTGCCCTGTAATTTGAACTCCCTGAACGAGAGAGAGAAAATGTATTGGGCACACGTTAAACTACACATTCTGAGCTTGAAATAGATGTGCAAAACATGGCTGTTGGATAAAAACTGATGGAAAGACAGTCATTTTAATAGGAGATTCAAAGTTGAAATCTGGTAATCTGCTCCCAAAAGTTCACCACGCCATCAAAGCCATCAAATCACAGCAAAACAAGGGCAATTGGACGAGCTCTCAGTCATGGCAGGTACGAGATACGGACAAATAATTGGTATATTAGTAAAGTACTCATACTGGGCTTTATTTTAATGCAAAACACATGAAAATAGCTTACGATTTGGCTGAATTAGAGATGTTTTGCTACGAACCACTGGACAGTGCCGGATGCTAGTGGCCTAAACCACACATCTTGGAGCTGTTCTCTTTCCCTCTCTGACCAAGACACAGCCTAATCAGTATTGACAGTGTGAACTACAATACTAACCTTTTAATACGATGCAAAAAGCAGAAAGAACGCTTGAAATTTGAGTTAGTTATAGAGATTTTGCTTGCAGCCCATTCTGACCACTCAGGCCTAGGTGCCTCAACTTTGTCTTTCTGAACTTTGCCCTGTAATTTGAACTCCCTGAACGAGAGAGAGAAAATGTATTGGGCACACGTTAAACTACACATTCTGAGCTTGAAATAGATGTGCAAAACATGGCTGTTGGATAAAAACTGATGGAAAGACAGTCATTTTAATAGGAGATTCAAAGTTGAAATCTGGTAATCTGCTCCCAAAAGTTCACCACGCCATCAAAGCCATCAAATCACAGCAAAACAAGGGCAATTGGACGAGCTCTCAGTCATGGCAGGGACGAGATACGGACAAATAATTGGTATATTAGTAAAGTACTCATACTGGGCTTTATTTTAATGCAAAACACATGAAAATAGCTAACGATTTGGCTGAATTAGAGATGTTTTGCTACGAACCACTGGACAGTGCCGGATGCTAGTGGCCTAAACCACACATCTTGGAGCTGTTCTCTTTCCCTCTCTGACCAAGACACAGCCTAATCAGTATTGACATTTTGAACTACAATACTAACCTTTTAATACGAGGCAAAAAGCAGAAAGAACGCTTGAAATTTGAGTTAGTTATAGAGATTTTGCTTGCAGCCCATTCTGACCACTCAGGCCTAGGTGCCTCAACTTTGTCTTTCTGAACTTTGCCCTGTAATTTGAACTCCCTGAACGAGAGAGAGAAAATGTATTGGGCACACGTTAAACTACACATTCTGAGCTTTAAATAGAAGTGCAAAACATGGCTGTTGGATAAAAACTGATGGAAAGACAGTCATTTTAATAGGAGATTCAAAGTTGAAATCTGGTAATCTGCTCCCAAAAGTTCACCACGCCATCAAAGCCATCAAATCACTGCAAAACAAGGGCAATTGGACGAGCTCTCAGTCATGGCAGGTACGAGATACGGACAAATAATTGGTATATTAGTAAAGTACTCATACTGGGCTTTATTTTAATGCAAAACACATGAAAATAGCTTACGATTTGGCTGAATTAGAGATGTTTTGCTACGAACCACTGGACAGTGCCGGATGCTAGTGGCCTAAACCACACATCTTGGAGCTGTTCTCTTTCCCTCTCTGACCAAGACACAGCCTAATCAGTATTGACATTGTGAACTACAATACTAACCTTTTAATACGATGCAAAAAGCAGAAAGAACGCTTGAAATTTGAATTAGTTATAGAGATTTTGCTTGCAGCCCATTCTGACCACTCAGGCCTAGGTGCCTCAACTTTGTCTTTCTGAACTTTGCCCTGTAATTTGAACTCCCTGAACGAGAGAGAGAAAATGTATTGGGCACACGTTAAACTACACATTCTGAGCTTGAAATAGATGTGCAAAACATGGCTGTTGGATAAAAACTGATGGAAAGACAGTCATTTTAATAGGAGATTCAAAGTTGAAATCTGGTAATCTGCTCCCAAAAGTTCACCACGCCATCAAAGCCATCAAATCACAGCAAAACAAGGGCAATTGGACGAGCTCTCAGTCATGGCAGGGACGAGATACGGACAAATAATTGGTATATTAGTAAAGTACTCATACTGGGCTTTATTTTAATGCAAAACACATGAAAATAGCTTACGATTTGGCTGAATTAGAGATGTTTTGCTACGAACCACTGGACTGTGCCGGATGCTAGTGGCCTAAACCACACATCTTGGAGCTGTTCTCTTTCCCTCTCTGACCAAGACACAGCCTAATCAGTATTGACATTTTGAACTACAATACTAACCTTTTAATACGAGGCAAAAAGCAGAAAGAACGCTTGAAATTTGAGTTAGTTATAGAGATTTTGCTTGCAGCCCATTCTGACCACTCAGGCCTAGGTGCCTCAACTTTGTCTTTCTGAACTTTGCCCTGTAATTTGAACTCCCTGAACGAGAGAGAGAAAATGTATTGGGCACACGTTAAACTACACATTCTGAGCTTGAAATAGATGTGCAAAACATGGCTATTGGATAAAAACTGATGGAAAGACAATCATTTTAATAGGAGATTCAAAGTTGAAATCTGGTAATCTGCTCCCAAAAGTTCACCACGCCATCAAAGCCATCAAATCACAGCAAAACAAGGGCAATTGGACGAGCTCTCAGTCATGGCAGGTACGAGATACGGACAAATAATTGGTATATTAGTAAAGTACTCATACTGGGCTTTATTTTAATGCAAAACACATGAAAATAGCTTACGATTTGGCTGAATTAGAGATGTTTTGCTACGAACCACTGGACAGTGCCGGATGCTAGTGGCCTAAACCACACATCTTGGAGCTGTTCTCTTTCCCTCTCTGACCAAGACACAGCCTAATCAGTATTGACATTGTGAACTACAATACTAACCTTTTAATACGAGGCAAAAAGCAGAAAGAACGCTTGAAATTTGAATTAGTTATAGAGATTTTGCTTGCAGCCCATTCTGACCACTCAGGCCTAGGTGCCTCAACTTTGTCTTTCTGAACTTTGCCCTGTAATTTGAACTCCCTGAACGAGAGAGAGAAAATGTATTGGGCACACGTTAAACTACACATTCTGAGCTTGAAATAGATGTGCAAAACATGGCTGTTGGATAAAAACTGATGGAAAGACAGTCATTTTAATAGGAGATTCAAAGTTGAAATCTGGTAATCTGCTCCCAAAAGTTCACCACGCCATCAAAGCCATCAAATCACAGCAAAACAAGGGCAATTGGACGAGCTCTCAGTCATGGCAGGGACGAGATACGGACAAATAATTGGTATATTAGTAAAGTACTCATACTGGGCTTTATTTTAATGCAAAACACATGAAAATAGCTTACGATTTGGCTGAATTAGAGATGTTTTGCTACGAACCACTGGACAGTGCCGGATGCTAGTGGCCTAAACCACACATCTTGGAGCTGTTCTCTTTCCCTCTCTGACCAAGACACAGCCTAATCAGTATTGACATTTTGAACTACAATACTAACCTTTTAATACGAGGCAAAAAGCAGAAAGAACGCTTGAAATTTGAGTTAGTTATAGAGATTTTGCTTGCAGCCCATTCTGACCACTCAGGCCTAGGTGCCTCAACTTTGTCTTTCTGAACTTTGCCCTGTAATTTGAACTCCCTGAACGAGAGAGAGAAAATGTATTGGGCACACGTTAAACTACACATTCTGAGCTTGAAATAGATGTGCAAAACATGGCTGTTGGATAAAAACTGATGGAAAGACAATCATTTTAATAGGAGATTCAAAGTTGAAATCTGGTAATCTGCTCCCAAAAGTTCACCACGCCATCAAAGCCATCAAATCACAGCAAAACAAGGGCAATTGGACGAGCTCTCAGTCATGGCAGGTACGAGATACGGACAAATAATTGGTATATTAGTAAAGTACTCTCACAGGGCTTTATTTAAATGCCAAACACATGAAAATAGCTTACGATTTGGCTGAATTAGAGATGTTTTGCTACGAACCACTGGACTGTGCCGGATGCTAGTGGCCTAAACCACACATCTTGGAGCTGTTCTCTTTCCCTCTCTGACCAAGACACAGCCTAATCAGTATTGACAGTGTGAACTACAATACTAACCTTTTAATACGATGCAAGAAGCAGAAAGAACGCTTGAAATTTGAGTTAGTTATACAGATTTTGCTTGCAGCCCATTCTGACCACTCAGGCCCAGGTGCCTCAACTTTGTCTTTCTGAACTTTGCCCTGTAATTTGAACTCCCTGAACGAGAGAGAGAAAATGTATTGGGCACACGTTAAACTACACATTCTGAGCTTGAAATAGATGTGCAAAACATGGCTGTTGGATAAAAACTGATGGAAAGACAGTCATTTTAATAGGAGATTCAAAGTTGAATTCTGGTAATCTGCTCCCAAAAGTTCACCACGCCATCGAAGCCATCAAATCACAGCAAAACAAGGGCAATTGGACGAGCTCTCAGTCATGGCAGGGACGAGATACGGACAAATAATTGGTATATTAGTAAAGTACTCATACTGGGCTTTATTTTAATGCAAAATACATGAAAATAGCTTACGATTTGGCTGAATTAGAGATGTTTTGCTACGAACCACTGGACAGTGCCGGATGCTAGTGGCCTAAACCACACATCTTGGAGCTGTTCTCTTTCCCTCTCTGACCAAGACACAGCCTAATCAGTATTGACATTGTGAACTACAATACTAACCTTTTAATACGAGGCAAAAAGCAGAAAGAAGGCTTGAAATTTGAGTTAGTTATAGAGATTTTGCTTCTAACCCATTCGGACCACTCAGGCCTGGTGACCTCAACTTTGGCTTTCTGTACTTTGCCCTTTAATTTTAACTCCCTGAACGAGAGAGAGAAAATTTATTGGGCACACGTTAAATTACACATTCTGAGCTTTAAATAGATGTGCAAAACATGGCTGTTGGATAAAAACTGATGGAAAGACAGTCATTTTAATAGGAGATTCAAAGTTGAAATCTGGTAATCTGCTCCCAAAAGTTCACCACGCCATCGAATCACAGCAAAACAAGGGCAATTGGACGAGCTCTCAGTCATGGCAGGGACGAGATACGGACAAATAATTGGTATATTAGTAAAGTACTCATACTGGGCTTTATTTTAATGCAAAATACATGAAAATAGCTAACGATTTGGCTGAATTAGAGATGTTTTGCTACGAACCACTGGACAGTGCCGGATGCTAGTGGCCTAAACCACACATCTTGGAGCTGTTCTCTTTCCCTCTCTGACCAAGACACAGCCTAATCAGTATTGACATTGTGAACTACAATACTAACCTTTTAATACGAGGCAAAAAGCAGAAAGAAGGCTTGAAATTTGAGTTAGTTATAGAGATTTTGCTTCTAACCCATTCGGACCACTCAGGCCTGGTGACCTCAACTTTGTCTTTCTGTACTTTGCCCTTTAATTTTAACTCCCTGAACGAGAGAGAGAAAATTTATTGGGCACACGTTAAATTACACATTCTGAGCTTTAAATAGATGTGCAAAACATGGCTGTTGGATAAAAACTGATGGAAAGACAGTCATTTTAATAGGAGATTCAAAGTTGAAATCTGGTAATCTGCTCCCAAAAGTTCACCACGCCATCAAAGCCATCAAATCACAGCAAAACAAGGGCAATTGGACGAGCTCTCAGTCATGGCAGGGACGAGATACGGACAAATAATTGGTATATTAGTAAAGTACTCACACCGGGCTTTATTTAAATGCCAAACACATGAAAATAGCTTACGATTTGGCTGAATTAGAGATGTTTTGCTACGAACCACTGGACTGTGCCGGATGCTAGTGGCCTAAACCACACATCTTGGAGCTGTTCTCTTTCCCTCTCTGACCAAGACACAGCCTAATCAGTATTGACAATGTGAACTACAATACTAACCTTTTAATACGATGCAAAAAGCAGAAAGAACGCTTGAAATTAGAGTTAGTTATAGAGATTTTGCTTGCAGCCCATTCTGACCACTCAGGCCTAGGTGCTTCAACTTTGGCTTTCTGAACTTTGCCCTGTAATTTGAACTCCCTGAACGATAGAGAGAAAACGTATTGGGCACACGTTAAACTACACATTCTGAGCTTTAAATAGATGTGCAAAACATGGCTGTTGGATAAAAACTGATGGAAAGACAGTCATTTTAATAGGAGATTCAAAGTTGAAATCTGGTAATCTGCTCCCAAAAGTTCACCAGGCCAGTGGGTTCACAAAGGAAACAAGGCCAATTCGACGACCTCTCATTCGCGCTAGGAACATGATACTGCCAAATCATTAGTACACTAGTAAAGTGCTCGTACTGAGCTTTATTTTGAAGCCACACACATGTCAACAGCTCAAGGTTTGGCTGAATTAAAGACGTTTTGCTATGTAACACGGAACATTACTGGCTGCAAGTGACATGCACAACACAGCTTTGAGTGGGTCTCTTCCCCTCTCGAGACCAAGATATAGCATAATCAGTGTAAGCACTAAGAAAAGTGCAGTGCTCGCCATTTCATTTGATGCAAAAAGCAGAAACAAAGCTTGAGATTTGAGTTAAATACAGACTTTTTTGCCTCAACACGGCCTGAGGACATAGGCCTTTTGGTGACCTCAACTGTGCCTTTCTGACCTTTGCTCTGTAATTTTAACTCCCTGAACGAGATACAAGAAATTGATTAGGCACGCATTAAACTACACGTTATAAGCTTTAAATAGACGTGCAAAACATGGCTGTTGCATAAAAATTGACTGAAAGACATTCATTTCAACAGGAGATTTAAAGTTAAAAACTGGAAAAGTGCTCCCAAACGTTCCCCATGCCTGTGTTTAATAATAGTAATAATCCATTGTGCTAGGTGTGGGGGCAATAACATGCAAACAAAAAACTGCATCCAAATAATCAAATATTTCTCCAAATATTTTTTCTCCAAAAAATACAATTGTATGAGTTTCTTTAAAAACACATGATTTACATAAAATCTTTTATGTATTTATAATTTTAAAGCAAAAAATAACCCCGTTTAGGAAATGGACATCATACCTTTCAGGAAGTATCATTTGTATCTTAATAATGCAATGAAAACATATTTAACAGTCATTTATATGTCCACGAGCCAATTCGACGACCTCTCATTCGCGCTAGGAACATGATACTGCCAAATCATTAGTACACTAGTAAAGTGCTCGTACTGAGCTTTATTTTGAAGCCACACACATGTCAACAGCTCAAGGTTTGGCTGAATTAAAGACGTTTTGCTATGTAACACGGAACATTACTGGCTGCAAGTGACATGCACAACACAGCTTTGAGTGGGTCTCTTCCCCTCTCGAGACCAAGATATAGCATAATCAGTGTAAGCACTAAGAAAAGTGCAGTACTCGCCATTTCATTTGATGCAAAAAGCAGAAACAAAGCTTGAGATTTGAGTTAAATACAGACTTTTTTGCCTCAACACGGCCTGAGGACATAGGCCTTTTGGTGACCTCAACTGTGCCTTTCTGACCTTTGCTCTGTAATTTTAACTCCCTGAACGAGATACAAGAAATTGATTAGGCACGCATTAAACTACACGTTATAAGCTTTAAATAGACGTGCAAAACATGGCTGTTGCATAAAAATTGACTGAAAGACATTCATTTCAACAGGAGATTTAAAGTTAAAAACTGGAAAAGTGCTCCCAAACGTTCCCCATGCCTGTGTTTAATAATAGTAATAATCCATTGTGCTAGGTGTGGGGGCAATAACATGCAAACAAAAAACTGCATCCAAATAATCAAATATTTCTCCAAATATTTTTTCTCCAAAAAATACAATTGTATGAGTTTCTTTAAAAACACATGATTTACATGAAATCTTTTATGTATTTATAATTTTAAAGCAAAAAATAACCCCGTTTAGGAAATGGACATCATACCTTTCAGGAAGTATCATTTGTATCTTAATAATGCAATGAAAACATATTTAACAGTCATTTTTATGTCCACGAGCCAATTAGACGACCTCTCATTCGCGCTAGGAACATGATACTGCCAAATCATTAGTACACTAGTAAAGTGCTCGTACTGAGCTTTATTTTGAAGCCACACACATGTCAACAGCTCAAGGTTCGGCTGAATTAAAGACGTTTTGCTATGTAACACGGAACATTACTGGCTGCAAGTGACATGCACAACACAGCTTTGAGTGGGTCTCTTCCCCTCTCGAGACCAAGATATAGCATAATCAGTGTAAGCACTAAGAAAAGTGCAGTACTCGCCATTTCATTTGATGCAAAAAGCAGAAACAAAGCTTGAGATTTGAGTTAAATACAGACTTTTTTGCCTCAACACGGCCTGAGGACATAGGCCTTTTGGTGACCTCAACTGTGCCTTTCTGACCTTTGCTCTGTAATTTTAACTCCCTGAACGAGATACAAGAAATTGATTAGGCACGCATTAAACTACACGTTATAAGCTTTAAATAGACGTGCAAAACATGGCTGTTGCATAAAAATTGACTGAAAGACATTCATTTCAACAGGAGATTTAAAGTTAAAAACTGGAAAAGTGCTCCCAAACGTTCCCCATGCCTGTATTTAATAATAGTAATAATCCATTGTGCTAGGTGTGGGGGCAATAACATGCAAACAAAAAACTGCATCCAAATAATCAAATATTTCTCCAAATATTTTTTCTCCAAAAAATACAATTGTATGAGTTTCTTTAAAAACACATGATTTACATGAAATCTTTTATGTATTTATAATTTTAAAGCCAAAAATAACCCCGTTTAGGAAATGGACATCATACCTTTCAGGAAGTATCATTTGTATCTTAATAATGCAATGAAAACATATTTACCAGTCATTTATATGTCCACGAGCCAATTCGACGACCTCTCATTCGCGCTAGGAACATGATACTGCCAAATCATTAGTACACTAGTAAAGTGCTCGTACTGAGCTTTATTTTGAAGCCACACACATGTCAACAGCTCAAGGTTTGGCTGAATTAAAGACGTTTTGCTATGTAACACGGAACATTACTGGCTGCAAGTGACATGCACAACACAGCTTTGAGTGGGTCTCTTCCCCTCTCGAGACCAAGATATAGCATAATCAGTGTAAGCACTAAGAAAAGTGCAGTACTCGCCATTTCATTTGATGCAAAAAGCAGAAACAAAGCTTGAGATTTGAGTTAAATACAGACTTTTTTGCCTCAACACGGCCTGAGGACATAGGCCTTTTGGTGACCTCAACTGTGCCTTTCTGACCTTTGCTCTGTAATTTTAACTCCCTGAACGAGATACAAGAAATTGATTAGGCACGCATTAAACTACACGTTATAAGCTTTAAATAGACGTGCAAAACATGGCTGTTGCATAAAAATTGACTGAAAGACATTCATTTCAACAGGAGATTTAAAGTTAAAAACTGGAAAAGTGCTCCCAAACGTTCCCCATGCCTGTGTTTAATAATAGTAATAATCCATTGTGCTAGGTGTGGGGGCAATAACATGCAAACAAAAAACTGCATCCAAATAATCAAATATTTCTCCAAATATTTTTTCTCCAAAAAATACAATTGTATGAGTTTCTTTAAAAACACATGATTTACATAAAATCTTTTATGTATTTATAATTTTAAAGCAAACAAATAACCCCGTTTAGGAAATGGACATCATACCTTTCAGAAAGTATCATTTGTATCTTAATAATGCAATGAAAACATATTTACCAGTCATTTATATGTCCACGACAGGGTGGACATATCTATGCTTTATGCTCTAAAAAATGGCCCAAAATTAAAAAAAATAAAAATTGTTTTTTTATAACTCAGATAATATATTTCTTATAGTATTTGAGTGTCTAAACTTTGGTTTCTAAATCACACAACAGTGTGATCACAAGTTCATGAGGAGTTCAAGGAGGAGCTCAAGATCACCTAATTAAACAAAAACGTCGTGTAACTCTCTAATTAAATCTATTTTCACGAAAATGATTTTATATATCTGTCCTTTTACCTAGTTACTCACAATTCGCACACTTGGAATTTAGTTTTGACGGTTGTAAGCTTATTTTAGCCGATTTAAAAAAAATTTAAAAAAAAACACGCTTTTTTTTTAACGACAGTCTATTTAAGGGGACGCGCACAGTGCGCGCACACCCACTCACACTTGATTACATGTGCTAATACGAGGATCGCTCTGCTGTATTGCAGATTAAAAAAGAACACATGGATCTGCATGCATCTCTAATACAGGAATAAGTACAAATATTTCATATATTTAAAGTGCAAAGATTTTTTAAAGTCAGCGATGATGAAGGGCAGCCTAATTTTAATGAATCAAGAACGAAAGCTGGAGGTTTAGTTTAGTTTTTTTTTTTAGCACACTTTCTCGAAGAATGAGTGGATTTGAGACGATTTGTATGATGTGTTTTATTACATTTATAGTTTCAATTTAAATTTTATTTTAATTATTGTTCATTTTATTCTGTGCTTTGTTGTATATAGTTCTTTCTTGTTCCTGGAATAAAATGTCTAAAATAAAAGATGTAACTTTCTGGATTACCATGAAGGCAAACAAGTCATACAAGTTTGTTTTAATTATATTTCTTTATGTATATTTCTATATATTGTTTTATAAATATTTATAATTTGCCCCCGGATAGCCGGGACAAATATCAAGAACAATTGTAAAATTATTTTATTGGCCTTTTGTGTGCATTTCATGTACAAGTGGAAAGGATTAAAAGAAAAAACTTCCCAGAAAAAAAGTATGATATGATCACTTCGTTACTAGGCAACAAACAAGGTACAACATCATACTTATATATTTCAAAACGGCCGGCTCTGCATATAAATTGTCCACTGGAATGTCGAAAAAACCACGCCGATATCCATCTCGCCATCATCTGCTTCATTAGCTCAAAAAGGTCACAATCTGACACAGCGTCCCTCTGCTCAGCTCCTCGGAGAGCTCCAGAACCTGCGTGGTCTGCTCTTCTTCAGTCATTTAAACACTGCCAGGGATGTGCATATAAATCATGAGTGCATATTCCACTTGAATGATGTTGCAGCCTAAGATGGAGGGCTTGATCTTAGCCACACGAATGCTCTTCACCTGCCAGGTGTCTCAAAAGCCGGAGATTATATGGTTGCCAAGCACTGAGGAGAGTTTTTGCCTGAAGACTTTGGTGCGGTTATTGGCCTTTATGGTAACTAAACAAATGCTGAATATGTTGTTTTGGAAATGTGGAACACAGGAAATGTGTACACCAAATGGTTAAATCCAAATGGAACCCATCCTCCTGGTACCTCCTCTTATTCCGACTGACTATTTCTTTAATTTTAGCAGTCATTGCCATGACAGCAGTCTGCGCGCATATTAATAAAAGAAAAAAAATGAAGTTAGACCATAAATAAATAAAATAAAAACTTTAGGACATTATATATATATATATGTGTGTGTGTGTTGGTACTTGCCATAAACGCATTCGTCAACTGGCTTCATCTGTTGTTCACATCGCTGTGTTCATCAGGCAGGCAGGAGAGTAGTATGAAACTGACTCCCCGTTATGTGATCCGCCTAATAGCTTAAGACAGGACCATAGAAATAATTAGGATATTAGTAAAGCAATCCTACTCGACTTTATAATGGTCTTCACTTTCGTTTTTTTTTTTTAAATTATTATTTTTTTTTTAAATCACACATTTACCTTTATTCGTATCAATATCCTATGCTGCCTTACATATCAGGTAAACTACTTGGTTATCAATGTGCTATTTGTTTCTCACGTCGCTACAAAGCAGCTCGTCTCTTTGTTGTATTTTTTTATTTTATTTTTTTTATTTACGTCTTCACTTTCGTCTCCAAGCTTGACGAACTGAAAAGAATGATATAAGTTTCATGATTTTGATTGGTACTTTCGCTGAGATCAGTGCTCAACACCACTGCATCTTGCTGGAAACATGCAGCTTTGTTCTCTGTACAGCTTGTTACCTATTATCTGGTAGTGCGTACCACCACCCCTTTGGACTGTGTCTGCCATGAGCCCCTCAGATATGCCATTTTTAAATGGCCTAAGGTCATCTTTCATGACACTCAGATGACAGCTGCAGTTCTGACTGCATGGCTGGTAATTATGTGTAGCTTCTGTGATCCATCTGATGAATGAATGCTAACGTTTTTCGTTATCAGAAAGACAAATTTCAACTCCATTCAACAAAAGAATGAAAGACGGTATGAGCAGCCACGACACCTCCATTTTTCTGCATCGATTAACTGGGCTTGGCTCGATTTGAGGAGAAATGATTTGGGACTGTTTAGGAAAGGGACATCATACCTTTCAGAAAGTATCATTTGTATCTTAATAATGCAATGAAAACATAATTAACAGTCATTTATATGTCCACGACAGGGTGGTCATATCTATGCTTTATGCTCTAAAAAATGGCCCATTATTTAAAAAAAAAAACAATTTTGTGGGAGCTCAGATAATATATTTATTATAGTATTTGAGTGTCTAAACTTTGGTTTCTAAATCACACAACAGTGTGATCACAAGTTCATGAGGAGTTCAAGGAGGAGCTCAAATTCACCTAATTAAACAAAAACGTCGTGTAACTCTCTAATTAAATCTATTTTCACGAAAGGGGGAGCCATTTTTTTTATTTATATTTTATCTATATTTAAAACAAGCTTGTATGACTTGTTTGCCTTCATGGTAACTAAAGAACATAAACACTTATGTTGTAGCTGAACAAGAGGTATTAGTAGCAACAGCTGATTCATATCTGTAATGGTGCATCTTCTTCTCTTTGTTTATGTCACACAAGAACCGGAGTCCTATTCCATTATTCCTAGCTGCGGTATTCAGCGGCGACTGGCGGCCTGCTTTGAACACTCTCAAAGTAAACGGAACTACGATCTGCTCTGATGTACGCACAGTAAATCAGAGAACACAGATGGTGCAAACTGACCTCTTGCACAATGCTCTCTATATAAACAACCATTTCAGTAAACTCTAAAACATCAACATAAAAAATGAGTTACAAAAAACTGTCTTCGAACCTCCGACTTTCGTTCTTGATTAATGAAAACAACATTCAGTGCAGCTTTATTTCAAATGCAGCATTGAAAGAGAAGTTGCCATGGTAATAGCAATTCACTTCACTAAATGTACTTCACTAACAATCCTTCATTTAAATTTTTGTCAATCAACTAATCTTTCTTTCTTTCTTTTTTCTAACTAATCTTTTTCTTTCTTTCTAGCTAATCTTTCTTTATAACTAATCTTTATTTCTTTATTTTTCTTTCTTACTAAACTTTCTTTCTTTCTAACTAATTTTTCTAACTAATCTTTCTTTCTCTCTTTTTTTCTAACTTATCTTTCTTTCTAGCTAATCTTTCTTTCTAACTAATCTATCATCCTACTCAACTTTATTATGAAGCAAAGCACATGAAAATAGCTCACAATTTGACTGAACTAAAGATTTTTTGTTATCACTTGGCATTACCGGCCGCAAGGGACCTAAACAACACATCTCTGAGCTGTTCTCTTTGGGCGCCTTAACCCGGCGTTCGGTTCATCCCGCAGCGCCAGTTCTGCTTACCAAAAGCGGCCCACTGGGCGTCTCGCATTCCACGCCCGGCTCCAAGCCAACGAGCCGGGCTTCTTACCCATTTAACAATTCGCACACTTGGAATTTAGTTTTGACGGTTGTAAGCTTATTTTAGCCGATTTAAAAAAAAAAACGCTTTTTTTAACGACAGTTTATTTAAGGGGACGCGTACACCTTAAAATATTTATAAAACAATATATAGAAATATACATAAAGAAATGTTTAAAACAAGCTTGTATGACTTGTTTGCCTTCATGGTAATCCATCTGTGTCCAGATCAGCCTGATTGGCCAGGCAGCCTCACACGACGTCGAGGTTTGTCACTGTTTTATATCTTTTTTGGAATAAATTAAAAGAATGCAATTGAACAATGGATTAAGGGACATTTTATTATTTATATACAAAGCACAATGAACAATAAATAAAATAGTGTCAACAAGAACAACACTTTTATTTTTATTGGCCCACCACCACCCCACCCCTCTTTGGAGGACAACTTTATTTAATAAAGCAAAGTATATAACTCATGTTATAATACAGACAATAGATTTATATACAGTGCATAAGAACAAAACTGATGAACTCGCAGAGACTATGAAAAACAAAGAAGAAATGTAATAGCACTGAAGACATGCCGGTCTGTTCAACTGCTGCTATCCACGTCTACACCCTGGGAGACGTCCGTGTGCTCGTTTAAAAGACATTTAAAAATCTTTGCACTTTCAATATTAAATATTTATTACACGCTGATATCCATGTCCCCATCATCTGCTTCATTAGCTCAAAACTAATCACAATGTGACAGCGTCCCTCTGCTCAGCTCCTCGGAGAGCTCCAGAACCTGGTTAGTCTGCTCTTCTTCAGTCAGAGAGCTCCACTGTCCATGCACATGTTTCGAGCTGTTGAGGGATCCGATGTCACTGTCAGAGAACTCCTGCTTGACGTTGGGTGTGACGATGGCTGCCTACACTTGTTTCCTGTGGAGGTTTTTGCCCTAAGCCGTAAAAAAAATCAAAATAAAAAAAAACGGGGGTAAATGTATGTCAAGTCCAAGTCGAAGCCATCTTCCTGGTTCCTGTTTCTATTTTGCAACAATATTTATTATTAAATTATAATTAAAATGATTAAGTGAATCAGTCACTGTTTTGAATCAAGGAATCTCACCACATTATAAATGTTATTTCTGTGGACACCCTCCAGTCGCCTGGAACCCAAGCTGCTCATCTTTGTCACTTTTGCCAGATAATGCACGGTTGAGAGGGAACACAGCTCTTAAGCAAATATTAAAAAATGTCTTAAAAACATGAAAGAAGTCAAAGTATAATTTAAGGTGCACTTCACTTCAATCTTAAAGATTAAGGTGCCATACCTGGTTGCGCTTCCGTACTGGGAGACGTCCGTGTGTTCGTCTAAACTTTCCTCCCCAAGTTGCTGCTCTTCATCCTCACTTGTGCCAGACACATTAATGTCTCGCACATCTCCGAATCTGCTGGGCAGCACACGGCTTTGGGCCCTTTCTAAATTAGAGCTTATTCTGTTTTGTACATAGATCACTGTATGTGCAACTGTGTTGGTTGGGATGTAAACTGTATATTAACGCATTAATCATTTTTTTGTACGGCTCCCACTGCCCGGGTGTTAGGGAAGCCTGTGGAGCATCACAACACAGTTGCACAGATCCCTGCGTGCCCTTTTTGGAGGAGGGCCATCAGACGCATCCAAAGATGCAGCAGACTCAGGTCTACAAGATCAATGAATAATAAAGAAAGTGCCAATGAATGACTGTTTTGAGTTGCAACATTATAAATAATCTCATTCTTTAGATTTCAGATTGCTTACCGTGTTTTTTGAGCAATTTGCCGAACCAGACGCTGCGCTAGGAAAGCGTCTGCTGGGGTTCGCATCCGGTAGTGCTTCTCGGCCGTCTCGGGAGTGTGTCCCAGCAGCCGGGCCACCGCGTTCCTCTCCACCTCCGGCAGGTTTTTTGCCGCCGTCTCGAACGCCATCCTGGCGTCACTGCTGGACACTGGTGGAATGTTGTATCTAGAACACAGGGCAACATCAGAATGGAGAATAACAAGCGGACAATGTGCACATTTGTGTACTTTAGATTAAGTTGAAAAAAAAAAAATACAGCTATGCATAAATAGTACTTACTTGGCATGGAGTCTTTTAAGATCATTGCAGGGGTTGTGGATCGGCCTTCCGGAGCTTGAAATTAAAAAATGGCCCTCCGTCGTCGGGTCGTCCCCTGACCTGCGACCCTGGAGCATCACCGGCCGAATTTTGTCAAAGTACAGGCTGAACCACTGGGAAAAATAAATAAATACATTTAAAAACACACACACACACACAGTTATAGTATAATTTTGAATACAAACGTACAAGTTCCTGGTCAGTGGTCAGGGGAACTTCTGCGACCTGTGATGCGGCCGTTTTATGCTCCTTGACCGCCACACAAGCACCGTTCGCTGTGCTGGTTCTTCCCTGCCATTCCTCGACCTGCAAACACACAGGCTTTGGGCAGCACACGGCTTTGGGCCCATGTCAAGTCCAAGTCGAAGCCATCTTCCTGGTTCCTGTTTCTATTTTGCAACAATATTTATTATTAAATTATAATTAAAATGATTAAGTGAATCAGTCACTGTTTTGAATCAAGGAATCTCACCACATTATAAATGTTATTTCTGTGGACACCCTCCAGTCGCCTGGAACCCAAGCTGCTCATCTTTGTCACTTTTGCCAGATAATGCACGGTTGAGAGGGAACACAGCTCTTAAGCAAATATTAAAAAATGTCTTAAAAACATGAAAGAAGTCAAAGTATAATTTAAGGTGCACTTCACTTCAATCTTAAAGATTAAGGTGCCATACCTGGTTGCGCTTCCGTACTGGGAGACGTCCGTGTGTTCGTCTAAACTTTCCTCCCCAAGTTGCTGCTCTTCATCCTCACTTGTGCCAGACACATTAATGTCTCGCACATCTCCGAATCTGCTGGGCAGCACACGGCTTTGGGCCCTTTCTAAATTAGAGCTTATTCTGTTTTGTACATAGATCACTGTATGTGCAACTGTGTTGGTTGGGATGTAAACTGTATATTAACGCATCAGTCATTTTTTTGTACGGCTCCCACTGCCCCGGTGTTAGGGAAGCCTGTGGAGCATCACAACACAGTTGCACAGATCCCTGCGTGCCCTTTTTGGAGGAGGGCCATCAGACGCATCCAAAGATGCAGCAGACTCAGGTCTACAAGATCAATGAATAATAAAGAAAGTGCCAATGAATGACTGTTTTGAGTTGCAACATTATAAATAATCTCATTCTTTAGATTTCAGATTGCTTACCGTGTTTTTTGAGCAATTTGCCGAACCAGACGCTGCGCTAGGAAAGCGTCTGCTGGGGTTCGCATCCTGTAGTGCTTCTCGGCCGTCTCAGGAGTGTGTCCCAGCAGCCGGGCCACCGCGTTCCTCTCCACCTCCGGCAGGTTTTTTGCCGCCGTCTCGAACGCCATCCTGGCGTCACTGCTGGACACTGGTGGAATGTTGTATCTAGAACACAGGGCAACATCAGAATGGAGAATAACAAGCGGACAATGTGCACATTTGTGTACTTTAGATTAAGTTGAAAAAAAAAAATACAGCTATGCATAAATAGTACTTACTTGGCATGGAGTCTTTTAAGATCATTGCAGGGGTTATGGATCGGCCTCCCGGAGCTTGAAATTAAAAAATGGCCCTCCGTCGTCGGGTCGTCCCCTGACCTGCGACCCTGGAGCATCACCGGCCGAATTTTGTCAAAATACAGGCTGAACCACTGGGAAAAATAAATAAATACATTTAAAAACACACAAACACACACACACACACAGTTATAGTATAATTTTGAATACAAACGTACAAGTTCCTGGTCAGTGGTCAGGGGAACTTCTGCGACCTGTGATGCGGCCGTTTTATGTTCCTTGACCGCCACACAAGCACCGTTCGCTGTGCTGGTTCTTCCCTGCCATTCCTCGACCTGCAAACACACAGCCGTGCACATTCAATGACAGCACTCACTAATAATCAAAAGCTACACACACATCTGTGAACCACAAGAGATCATGAATAAAAAAGGTTACTAAAATACACTTACGGTCATGTTAGTGACGACACCGGGCCGCTGGAGGAGGTTGAGCATGACGACCGCCTCCAAATAGTAGAGAACCAGCAGGCGCTCGTCCTTGTCAAGCTCCTCCCCGGATATGGCTCCTGGACCCTGGAGTTTATCCATAACTGCCAGGAAGTCCTCACGAGCCACATCGCAGATCGCCACACAGTCCGCTGGCAGCTTCTCCTTTCCGTAGCCATGGTACCTGAGAAATAAAATAGTACTGTTGAGCTCACCTGCGATTTCCATGTAATAGATAAAGAAGGAGTGATTTTTTTTTAATACCTCTTTTGTGTTAACTCCTTGTTGACTTTTTTGGACATACCGGCCCGTATGCCGTCCAAAGGATCAATAAAGTCCCTGCAGTCGTTGTAGAGGCTTTTATTCTTGGTGTGGAGGCCGGTGGAAGTGACCGTGTACTTCATGAACCTTAAAGAGAGAGAAATAAACGATTGTTAAAGCCAGAAGACAGCCTATCCGATATTTATCATTTGACAGTTACGTGACGTGTTTGTGACGTTACACGGTACTGACCTCTTGAGACTCTTCCAGTAGTTTAACACTGTCTGTTTGGAGAGACTCGTCTGAGTGAGCACATTAAAGTACTCTCTGACCTTCTCCACCTCTCTAACGAATGACAGGCTCGGCTCTTTCGGGTCCATAAAAAACATGAAGCGGGAGACAGATTCCACCTGTAATTATACATTAGACATTAAAATCTGCAGAGCTGAATGTAAAACAGGTTAACATGTGAGCACAATGCACTGTTAAATAAAGTGTTAGCAAAATGTAGTTTGGTTCTCATCCATAAACGGTGTCTTTGTTACATATGTTACATGTACGTAAATTATGCATAACTAAATGCAAATAAACCTCAACCAAATCCTAATCCTACCCTAATCCAATAGTAAGTACATTTGGTTACTTAATATTAAGTACTTAAATATGTAATTACACTGTAACAATGACACCTTAAAATAGTGTAACCTCTTTTTTTTCTCCTCTCTCTGTGTGTGTGTGTGTGTGTGTGTGTGTGTGTGTGTGTGTGTGTGTGTGTGTGTGTGTGTGTGTGTGTCTGAGCGCGCGTGACATTTAAATGTATCTCTTCTTTTCACTAACCTCTTGTTTACTTCTCCTGTTTCCCAGGTCCACTCTCAGGAAATGGAAGAATCCCTGGAGAAGCGGATGATCAATTGGGTGCTTCCTGTAGAGGCCTTTTCTTGTCATTTCCACCCGAACATCAGAGGTCCACCTCGGTCCCCCAGTGCTGAAATGAAATAAAACAGGTGGTCAAATGATTGTGTGTGTGTTCAAGAGAAACCATGTCCAATCTCTGCATCTGCTCTCTGTGAATGTGATGATGTGAAACTGTACCTCTGATAGTACTCCTCAGAGCTGGCCTCAGACGCAGCGTCCAGTTCTGTGTCAGGTTCTGGCTCAGGATCTGGTGCGCTCTCTGCATCCCTCGTGGAGCTGTGAGGAGCTGACAATGGCGCCGGAAGGAGCGGAGGAATGTTCCTCACCACCAATCCCTTCCTGTCCATTTCCTCCAACAAGCTAAGTAAAGAAAAACAGTTAATACACACACAATTGATGGAATATTGAGTACGGTACTGCAACAGGACAAAGCAGTCTCATAAAGATAAGCTACAAACCTGGAGAGAGGATCAGCCGCTCCCAAAATGTCTTTGATCCTCTGGTACTCCCAGAAGCGGCCGGTGTGGGTGAACTCTGCCATCTCTTTCTTCGCCTGGATGACAGTGTCGCTGATGTCCTTCTCAGAGCATCCCTGCATGCACACCGTGCGAAGATGGCCTGGAAGGGTCCGTGGAGCCTTCTTGCAATGAGGGCAGAGGAAGTAAATCCTGCTGTGGAACTTTCTGTATGGACAAAGAAAAGGTTATTTTACCACATACAAGTTAAATGAATTGTAGTCTGCAGCCTAGTAAAAAGCATCACCAAAAACAACCTTTCAGAGCCAAAAAACAAGACATAGTGTCTTATTTAATTTTAGGACTTTAGTAAATGGATCTTGAATAAATGTTTGATATTTGAACTGTAAATAAGACTTTAAAACAAGTAAAATGATCTACCAATGGGGTAAGAAAAAAATCTTATTTTGGTTGAATTGACATTATGTAAAGTTCCTCTGCAGGCAAGTTGTGAGAACCCAAGTGCAGTATTTATTCAAAAACATAACATACAGCAAGATCAAAACATAAAGCAAAGCATGACGTGGCATGAAACAAAACCATGGACAAACTTAATTAACAGAGGTTACAGGAAACAATACTTGACAAAGACACACGGCAAACATGAGGGCTTAAATACACAAGACTAATGACAAGACAAGAGACACCTCTGAACAATGAACAGACGATTGTCTTAAGCATCAACTCACTTCATTTTGATTAATTCCCGTGGAAAACAGGACAAAAGATCTAACATTATTTTACTTCTTAAGTAAATGGATCTTGATTTAAAAAAAATGTTTCATATCTGGACTGGAAACAAGACAAAAATACTAAGTAAAAAAAGCACCATCCCCAAATGGCAAAAGTAAATTTGAACTGTTATTTATCCCTTTTTCAGAAAACAACAAGATACATAATGCTTATCTAGTAAATGGTTATTGATTTGTAAGACTTTTTAAATATCTGGATGAAAACAACATTAACAGACTCCACAAAATGAATGTTAAAGGTACATATGTGAAAATTCAGCTTTTCAGTCTTTTAACAATCAAAATCAAGTCAGCTTAACCCAGCTACTGTAATAATAATTAGAAATGACTCACCCTTCAGAAGCCATATCAGGTTTTGAGATTAAACTTCAGTTTTTTAGAAGGAAAAAACAGCGTTTTTGTCTCTAACAATTCAGGATCTTCAGATGAACAGTTAACTGTTGAAAGTGATGACCTGCAATGACCCTCTGATTCAAACTGACCTTACCTGAGCTGCATTCAAAGTAGCCAATCAGAACTCGCCTCTCTCCAGGGGGGCTGGTGGGGGCCTGGTGGGGGCTGGGGCAAGGAATTCTGCCCTAAAAGGTGTGGAATGTTCAGCCTGAGAAAAACAACTGATGTCAAAAGGTCAACAGGTTGCAGTTCCAGGTAATACTATACACTATCATCACTAAGCAAGAAAATTTTAAATGGATTCAAAAAGTGACAGTAAAGATTACAATTAAAGACTCAGAATTAATCAGACTGTAATAAATATCTATATGTTTGCCTAAAAATCTAAAAATCCTAAAAACTATATGATGTTTTTCTGATAGTTCTGTATTTCCTGCTGTACACCACACAAACAACACAACACACTGATGTACATACCATTAAGTATGCAAAGTTATATCATTTGTGAGAACATTTATTTGTATTTAATATTTGTTCTCTTCAACCATATGCAAAGCATGCTGGGATTCTCGGGTTCAGGCGTGCGGCTTTCTAGGTGATTATTTTGTAGATTACAAAATAATTTTGTAGATTTTGTAGGGCCGTAGATTATACGTAAAAAACATTGAAAAAAAATATGAAATGTGAATTATTACCACAAGCCTTTCAAATTGGTTCCTTTCAAATCAGTCATGTAAATACTTTGATTCTCTGTAGTGGGATTTAATCAGCACTGCTGTTTCTGCAAAAGCAAACGTTTTTTAAACCCAAGCTCTCAAATCCTTATCCACTTCGGCCTTCAAAGCTCTTGTTTGAATATGCGTATAAATTGTCCACTGGGATATCGAAAAACCCCTGTATTTGAGATGCATGCAGATCCATAGTGTGAGTGGGTGTGCGCGGGCACATTTCACTGTTTTATTTTGTGGCGAAGCACATCTCTTTGGCCTGCTTTGAACACTCTAATTTTTTCAAAGTAAACGCTTCGGGCCCCGAGAAAACGAATACATTAGAAGCAGCACAGCAATAGACTGAATAGATGACTCAGAAGATGACTAAACATCAGTTTGCTAATAGTCTAATCAAAATAAAGTAATTTGACATTATCTTGAAAAACATTTAACTAAATACAGAGTTTTAGACTTATCATTTTCAGATTTTAAATATAAAATGGTCAGACATGTGGCTTTAGCTGCAGTGCATTTCTAGATTGCCCCAGGGCCAACTTCAATTTTATTTTCATGAAGATGTTTCATAAAAATAAATTTCTAATAACTTTACAAAAATTTGAAGCTATTTAAAATATTTTTTTTTCATTATGACAAGAATTAATTCTACATTTACAATAAACTACCAGGTGTCAGCTTTCAAATGAGATCATACTTGTTCGTTTAGTGCAAAGGGTTCATGAACCGTATCTGTTTCAGTTTGGGTATGTCATTTCTGGGGATTTTTCAAAAGTGGGCTTGCAGCTTAACAGGTTAAACAATTGTTTGATTTCACCAATCGACATATGCTCCCTAAACTTATGAAGTGATTCTGTGTGTAACAGCAGTGGCCCAACTCATTAGCATTTCAATGGTGTGTGTGTGTGTGTGTGTGTGTGTGTGTGAGAGGCAGCGGGTGGGATCACTTCTGGGGCCATCCAGTAAGGTGTACCCACAAAAGAATTGGCGGGAGAAACGATTGAGGCAGAGCCAAAATCTCCAAGCTTCACCTGACCGGGCTCAGTTAGCAGAATATTACCTGCCTTCACATCTCTGTGTATCATGTTGTGAGAGTGAAGGTAGGCGAGGCCCTGAAGTGCACCGTGGGTAATAGCAGCTATTTCCACCTCCTGCAGAGGCTTTTTATGCACCTCTAAAAGATCAGAGGCTGATCCTAGACAGTATTCCATCACCAGCCATGCAGTGTGCTGTCTGAGGTAGCACCCTTTGTATTCAATGGTATTGGGGTGTCTGAGCTTCTGCAAGAACTTCACTTCCTTTATGATGTCCTGCCATTTCTCATTGGATTGCTTGCCACTGAAAGACATCTTCTTAATGGCCACAACTTCATTGGAACTCACATCATGAGCAAAGTACACAGCTCCAAAGCTGCCATGACCGATTTCCCGCAGATCAGTGAAGAGCTTCTCAGGATCATCTCTGTAGAAGGGCTCAGACACCTCTGAGTCCTTCAGGGTCCCAGTACGCACACTGGCAGGCATGACTGGCTCCGTGGCGTGCTGCGATCCTCCTCTTTATTCCCTGTGAATAAACAGTTATCCGGCTTCCTCCGTAAAAACCCGTACCAGCAACAGTAATACAAGGAATACTGACATGGCCCTGGAGTTGGCCCTGGAGCAATCTAGAAATGCACTGCAGCTAAAGCCACATGTCTGACCATTTTATATTTAGAATCTGAAAATGATAAGTCTAAAACTCTGTATTTAGTTAAATGTTTTTCAAGATAATGTCAAATTACTTTATTTTGATTAGACTATTAGCAAACTGATGTTTAGTCATCTTCTGAGTCATCAATTCAGTCTATTGCTCATTGTTTTGTGGTGCAAAAACGAGCCCCATTCAGTGTCAGTCTCCCCTGCACGCATTTACACCTCTCCACACTGGTTATGGCTCTAAATATGCATTTCCCTTGTCTGCATTATAGCTACTAAGGACTGGCTATTCATAGGGTTTCAAATCCTAATTTCTTTTATCAAAGTTCTCACTAAATATTTGAAACTGGTATCATCAAATGCACTGAAACATCTCAGTAAGCATTCCTATTTAGAAAAAAAAAATCATAAAACAATAACTGCTCGTGGCAGGTGCGCCTGGGCTAACGTTAGCTATAATATATAATCTATTATTATGAAATACCTGACATGGCTTGAAAAACACAGGTAACTCAAATATCATTGCAATCATCTTTATTGTCTTCAATATATATATATATAAAAGAGAAGTCAAACTATCAATGATTCATTTATATAAAAAAGAATGTACGACAACCAGATTAAAATAACCAACAATAAATATTTTCATGGGCATTTGCATAGACATTTGTATAATTTTGAACACTTGCAAGAGGGGAGTGTCAGTGGGGGGGTCGGACCTTGTTAATGAGGCTAACTGCAGACGGAAAGAAACTGTTTTTGTGGCGAGAGGTTTTAGTTCTGATGGGCCGCAGCCTCCTGCCAGTCCAGCCAGAAGACCTTGGGACCAGGCCTACTCAGTCATCCAGCCAGTCCAGCTCCAAGCCCTCTCCACGGAAGGACTTCCTCTTCACTCCGTAGTCAAACCGGAGTTCGGCGTCCACACTGATGTCCTGCAGTGCCCTGAAGAGGATGACGTCCTTGTCCTCCCCATTCACACGCAACCTGCAGTGAAAGGGCTTCAGGTTGGGCGCTTTTGCAGAGTGGTTGATCCTCCTGCCAACAGTGTCAGTAGCAGGGTGGCACTCGCAAGGAAAGCTCTGGGCGTCGAGGCACAGGTCTCTCTGTCCAGCTTTGAAGAAGAACAGGTAACCGGCCTCGTCATGCTGGCGCTGCACCATTACCCTCCCTTCTGCAGCTGAGATGACCCGGCCGTGGTAGTCGCAGACAACGTCGTGCTTTGAGAAAGTCCGCGTTGCCACGACTCCTAAAATAAAGAGAAAATTACATTTTTGAGTTAATAAATAAACATTACATGTAGACAAACAGTTCAGAATGTAAATTTAGCTCTTGCTGCAGTTCATGGCTGCAAAAATGTATGTTTTACATTATTGTTTTTTTCTGCCCTCACAAGACAAATGAAAGGTTTTCTTACCTAAACCTCGCTTGGCACCAAAGTCTTTAATGGCCAGGCCGGACCAGGTCTGCTCGGACACACAGCGGAGGATGAACCTGTCCTCTTCAACTGCTGCCTTGGAAGGTGGTGTCCACAGCCGTTCGATGTCCTCCGGCTTAGGACAGTTGACCTTCCAGCCCTCCTGCATGATAAGCCGTGCCACCTTGGCGGCCGAAGGCCTGCGGACTGTGAAATGTGCTGAAAGACAGAATGAAATAACGTTACTCATGTGATTCATTTGTCACTGTAAATGAATGGCCTAGTTTTTGTGTTGAGTTAATGAGTGTCTCAGTGCACTATTATTGATGGATTCGGAAACTTACACAGCAGATATTCCTCTCTCTTGGCGTACTGGGTCGTCCGCCACTTGTCATAGAAGACGCGGTCATCAGGAAACCCTGATTCGACCCGCTGCCTCTTGGATGGCGGCTGACCCTCCGGCGAAACAGGAAATCTCGCCACGAACTCAGCGAAGTCCTTACGAGATGGTTCAGCTGCACCGCGTGTGGCCATGGATGTCTCGTCCGCAGAAGTGCTGCATAAGCAAGGAATATAAGGTTTATAATAGAAGAAAAAATGATGAATGACACAAATTGTTTGTGATGAGTTATGCCCTGGTTGGATGAAGAGACATACCTGGCCAATGATTCCAGCAGCAGAGCTGCGTCGACGACGTCATGAGGCCGGACCGCACCAGTGCTGAGGGCCAGGTAACGGTGCAGTGCCCCCTGTTGCTGTGCCGGGAGCTTTTCAGCTGCCATCTCAACAGCCCTCCGCACACACTGGGAAGAGAGAGGAGCCAGCTTGTACCTGCAGAAAGAAAATGAGAAAGGAAAGGTTAATTGTGAGGTGACTGTGATGAGACAAGATGCAATTAAGTGTATCCATTCACACACATGTTAAACACTTACAGTTTATGGAGCCGATTCATGTCCCGCGAGACACTGTGAACATCCACGCCGGCCGTCGAGACAAAGAAACTCTTGCAGAGTTTCTCCGGCTGGATGTTCTCAGGCCTGATGGATCTGAAGTACAGCTCCAAGCACTACGAAAAAAAAAGACCAAAGAGTTATTAAATGTAAAACACTGGTGGTAAGCAATCAGCAGTTTGTATCATAGTAAAACTTACAGCTTGCTCCTCTTGTGTCAGAGCGATCTGCATACTGGAAGTTTTCTCCCTCTGTACACCGATGACAACCTTGCCAGCCAGCGCGGTCCTGTTCACCCACTCTGCATCCTGGAAAATATTGAAAAGGTGTTATTTACAAATGCATAAGTGAGCCAATATTAAAGGACATCAGAAGTGTAAACTCGTTAAAATAGATGAACTTACCGTCATGGCTTCCACTGCTCTTGGACACTGCATGTGAACAAACACCAACAGCGCCTCGCAGTAATAGCGGTACAGCGTCTGGTCTGTGCTGGAGAGCTCTCTGCCCACCTGCAGGTCCCTCTGGATCCTCAGCACGTCTGGCTTTGCCACTCTCACAATCTTCTGGCAGTCTTTGATGCCAGGAGCCCTCTGAACGAACCGGCTGTTTGGATTAAACATAACAGACAAGACTATTAAAGTTATTGATAAAAATACTAAGTAAGAAAAGCATTTACATTTAAAGATTTCAGCTTAAGCATTTAAGGATTGCCCTTACGTTTGAGGAAGATGAGATGGAGCAGCAGCAGCAGCTTCTTCGTCACTGTCAGACTCCCGGGGCTGGTTCTTGATAAAAAAACCACGCCGAAGAAGCTCCTTTACCATGGTGGCCCGAGAGCGTCGGTCAGGCAGGAGCACACGGAGCTGGTCGAAGTCCCAGGTCCTGTTGGTACGGGCCCACTCTCTGGCCGAAGCCTTGGCTTTCTGGACCTCAGCCGCTCTCTCCTCAGGCGTGCTTTTCTTCATGCAGACCCGGGCCAGATGAACGGAGAGGCTGTCCTGCGGCTTGTGGCACTGCAAGCAGTGCATGACGGTGCGATCAGCAGATCTGCAAGACAAAATTACATGATATAGAATAAATTATTTAAACAATGATCTGAAAGAATGAGACATGATTTGAAAAAAAGAGAGATTAAAAATCTTAGGGTTAGAAATTTAAATATAAATTGAAATTTGATTTATCTCTTGAGAAAATACCTAAATACATAATATTTATCTGGTAAATGATTATAGATTCTTAATACTTTTTAGATATCTGGACCGGCAACAAAATTAAAAGACACCAGTATCCACAATACAGTATTACTGTTAAAGGTACTTAGATAAAAAACCCAAATTCAAATGTAACTGGCCTGTTCTTTGTGACAGTTTTACTGTATACTTTGAATCTCAGTAAAAATCTCAAGCTTTTTATCATTTTAGATATCTGGACTTGCAACAAAATTAAAAGACACCAGTATCCACAATACAGTATTACTGTTAAAGGTACTTAGATAAAAAACCCAAATTCAAATGTAACTGGCCTGTTCTTTGTGACAGTTTTACTGTATACTTTGAATCTCAGTAAAAATCTCAAGCTTTTTATCATGTTTTTTGTTAAAATCAGAATAAAGCTCAGTTTACAAAGATACCTAAAATGATTATTCTTGAATAAAATATTCTCAAAATGAAAGAAGCTTTAACTTTTCATCCTCTGAATTAAACACAAAAACACAAGCATTACCTCTTTTCAGCTTGTCCTTCCATTTCCACAGTATCAAATGAAGAATCCAAAACAGAAGATGTTCTCAGCCAGAAGTTTTGAAGCAGACTAGCCAGATACTAGAATGAATCACAGGTAAGCCTCTGGGTCTTTTTCAAACCATCCAATCAGATCCCAGCATTAAGCAGGCCCCCATCAAGGTGTCAATGGCCCATTACATGCAGGGCAAACTGACTTTCTCTTCTTATTTCTCAGAAATATATTATGGTTTTATAAATGCTAAATTATTTAGAAATGACTAAATGTGACCAAATATTTGTAAACTGAACATAATTAGCTACATTTTGATAGGAAACACATTAAAAAAACCTTGAGAGATGAATAGAAAAAGAGCATCATCACCAGATGTATTTTCCTGTATTTCTGATCAAGTTAATACAGGCTTGATGAGCATATAACATGCAAGATTTATTATTTTTACTTAAAAGAAGACTCTTTTGACCATCAAGCCTGTATTATTTACAGCATCTGTATTTACAGATGCTGGCTCCGTTTCTGGCTGACCATCAGGCCTCCATTGGGCCCGCAGCGTTTACTGAAACAGATACAGTTCATGAACCCTTTGCACTAAACGCACAAGTATGATCTCATTTGAAAGCTGACACCTGGTAGTTTATTGTAAATGTAGAATTAATTCTTGTCATAATGGAAAAAAAACATCTTCATGAAAATAAAATTGAAGTTGGCCCTAGAGCAATCTAGAAATGCACTGCAGCTAAAGCCACATGTCTGACCATTTTATATTTAGAATCTGAAAATGATAAGTCTAAAACTCTGTATTAAGTTAAATGTTTTTCAAGATAATGTCAAATTACTTTATTTTGATTAGACTATTAGCAAACTGATGTTTAGTCATCTTCTGAGTCATCTATTCAGTCTATTGCTTATTATTTTGTGGTGCAAAAACGAGCCCCATTCAGTGTCAGTCTCCCCTGCACGCATTTACACCTCTCCACACTGGTTATGGCTCTAAATATGCATTTCTTTTGTCTGCATTATAGCCAATGGCCCATTAAATAGGAATGCTTACTGAAATGTTTCAGTGCATTTGATGATAGCAGTTTCAAATATTTAGTGAGAACTTTGATAAAAGAAATTAGGATTTGAAACCCTATGAATAGCCTGTGAATAGCCAGTCGTTAGTAGCTATAATGCAGACAAAAGAAATGCATATTTAGAGCCATAACCAGTGTGGAGAGGTGTAAATGCGTGCAGGGGAGACTGACACTGAATGGGGCTCGTTTTTGCACCACAAAATAATAAGCAATAGACTGAATAGATGACTCAGAAGATGACTAATTAGTTTGCTAATAGTCTAATCAAAATAAAGTAATTTGACATTATCTTGAAAAACATTTAACTTAATACAGAGTTTTAGACTTATCATTTTCAGATTTTAAATATATAAAATGGTCAGACATGTGGCTTTAGCTGCAGTGCATTTCTAGATTGCTCTAGGGCCAACTTCAATTTTATTTTCATGAAGATGTTTTTTTTTCCATTATGACAAGAATTAATTCTACATTTACAATAAACTACCAGGTGTCAGCTTTCAAATGAGATCATACTTGTGCGTTTAGTGCAAAGGGTTCATGAACTGTATCTGTTTCAGTAAACGCTGCGGGCCCAATGGAGGCCTGATGGTCAGCCAGAAACGGAGCCAGCATCTGTAAATACAGATGCTGTAAATAATACAGGCTTGATGGTCAAAAGAGTCTTCTTTTAAGTAAAAATAATAAATCTTGCATGTTATATGCTCATCAAGCCTGTATTAACTTGATCAGAAATACAGGAAAATACATCTGGTGATGATGCTCTTTTTCTATTCATCTCTCAAGGTTTTTTTAATGTGTTTCCTATCAAAATGTAGCTAATTATGTTCAGTTTACAAATATTTGGTCACATTTAGTCATTTCTAAATAATTTAGCATTTATAAAACCATAATATATTTCTGAGAAATAAGAAGAGAAAGTCAGTTTGCCCTGCATGTAATGGGCCATTGACACCTTGATGGGGGCCTGCTTAATGCTGGGATCTGATTGGATGGTTTGAAAAAGACCCAGAGGCTTACCTGTGATTCATTCTAGTATCTGGCTAGTCTGCTTCAAAACTTCTGGCTGAGAACATCTTCTGTTTTGGATTCTTCATTTGATACTGTGGAAATGGAAGGACAAGCTGAAAAGAGGTAATGCTTGTGTTTTTGTGTTTAATTCAGAGGATGAAAAGTTAAAGCTTCTTTCATTTTGAGAATATTTTATTCAAGAATAATCATTTTAGGTATCTTTGTAAACTGAGCTTTATTCTGATTTTAACAAAAAACATGATAAAAAGCTTGAGATTTTTACTGAGATTCAAAGTATACAGTAAAACTGTCACAAAGAACAGGCCAGTTACATTTGAATTTGGGTTTTTTATCTAAGTACCTTTAACAGTAATACTGTATTGTGGATACTGGTGTCTTTTAATTTTGTTGCAAGTCCAGATATCTAAAATGATAAAAAGCTTGAGATTTTTACTGAGATTCAAAGTATACAGTAAAACTGTCACAAAGAACAGGCCAGTTACATTTGAATTTGGGTTTTTTATCTAAGTACCTTTAACAGTAATACTGTATTGTGGATACTGGTGTCTTTTAATTTTGTTGCCGGTCCAGATATCTAAAAAGTATTAAGAATCTATAATCATTTACCAGATAAATATTATGTATTTAGGTATTTTCTCAAGAGATAAATCAAGTTTCAATCAACCTTTGCCAATTGTGTATAGTGTTGTATGTTACAGAAAGCTTTAAGGGTGTGCAGATCTAGAAAAAAAGTGAAAGAATTCATTTTTGCATCTTGGCTCTAAAAAATTTATTTATAACCTCTTTTTGTTTTTGTTCATACAGTACATTTCACAGCAGGATTTACTTCCTCTGCCCTCATTGCAAGAAGGCTCCACGGACCCTTCCAGGCCATCTTCGCACGGTGTGCATGCAGGGATGCTCTGAGAAGGACATCAGCGACACTGTCATCCAGGCGAAGAAAGAGATGGCAGAGTTCACCCACACCGGCCGCTTCTGGGAGTACCAGAGGATCAAAGACATTTTGGGAGCGGCTGATCCTCTCTCCAGGTTTGTAGCTTATCTTTATGAGACTGCTTTGTCCTGTTGCAGTACCGTACTCAATATTCCATCAATTGTGTGTGTATTAACTGTTTTTCTTTACTTAGCTTGTTGGAGGAAATGGACAGGAAGGGATTGGTGGTGAGGAACATTCCTCCGCTCCTTCCGGCGCCATTGTCAGCTCCTCACAGCTCCACGAGGGATGCAGAGAGCGCACCAGATCCTGAGCCAGAACCTGACACAGAACTGGACGCTGCGTCTGAGGCCAGCTCTGAGGAGTACTATCAGAGGTACAGTTTCACATCATCACATTCACAGAGAGCAGATGCAGAGATTGGACATGGTTTCTCTTGAACACACACACAATCATTTGACCACCTGTTTTATTTCATTTCAGCACTGGGGGACCGAGGTGGACCTCTGATGTTCGGGTGGAAATGACAAGAAAAGGCCTCTACAGGAAGCACCCAATTGATCATCCGCTTCTCCAGGGATTCTTCCATTTCCTGAGAGTGGACCTGGGAAACAGGAGAAGTAAACAAGAGGTTAGTGAAAAGAAGAGATACATTTAAATGTCACGCGCGCTCAGACACACACACACACACACACACACACACACACACACACACACACACACACACACACACACACAGAGAGAGGAGAAAAAAAAGAGGTTACACTATTTTAAGGTGTCATTGTTACAGTGTAATTACATATTTAAGTACTTAATATTAAGTAACCAAATGTACTTACTATTGGATTAGGGTAGGATTAGGATTTGGTTGAGGTTTATTTGCATTTAGTTATGCATAATTTACGTACATGTAACATATGTAACAAAGACACCGTTTATGGATGAGAACCAAACTACATTTTGCTAACACTTTATTTAACAGTGCATTGTGCTCACATGTTAACCTGTTTTACATTCAGCTCTGCAGATTTTAATGTCTAATGTATAATTACAGGTGGAATCTGTCTCCCGCTTCATGTTTTTTATGGACCCGAAAGAGCCGAGCCTGTCATTCGTTAGAGAGGTGGAGAAGGTCAGAGAGTACTTTAATGTGCTCACTCAGACGAGTCTCTCCAAACAGACAGTGTTAAACTACTGGAAGAGTCTCAAGAGGTCAGTACCGTGTAACGTCACAAACACATCACGTAACTGTCAAATGATAAATATCGGATAGGCTGTCTTCTGGCTTTAACAATCGTTTATTTCTCTCTCTTTAAGGTTCATGAAGTACACGGTCACTTCCACCGGCCTCCACACCAAGAATAAAAGCCTCTACAACGACTGCAGGGACTTTATTGATCCTTTGGACGGCATACGGGCCGGTATGTCCAAAAAAGTCAACAAGGAGTTAACACAAAAGAGGTATTAAAAAAAAATCACTCCTTCTTTATCTATTACATGGAAATCGCAGGTGAGCTCAACAGTACTATTTTATTTCTCAGGTACCATGGCTACGGAAAGGAGAAGCTGCCAGCGGACTGTGTGGCGATCTGCGATGTGGCTCGTGAGGACTTCCTGGCAGTTATGGATAAACTCCAGGGTCCAGGAGCCATATCCGGGGAGGAGCTTGACAAGGACGAGCGCCTGCTGGTTCTCTACTATTTGGAGGCGGTCGTCATGCTCAACCTCCTCCAGCGGCCCGGTGTCGTCACTAACATGACCGTAAGTGTATTTTAGTAACCTTTTTTATTCATGATCTCTTGTGGTTCACAGATGTGTGTGTAGCTTTTGATTATTAGTGAGTGCTGTCATTGAATGTGCACGGCTGTGTGTTTGCAGGTCGAGGAATGGCAGGGGAGAAGCAGCACAGCGAACGGTGCTTGTGTGGCGGTCAAGGAGCATAAAACGGCCGCATCACAGGTCGCAGAAGTTCCCCTGACCACTGACCAGGAACTTGTACGTTTGTATTCAAAATTATACTATAACTGTGTGTGTGTGTGTGTTTGTGTGTTTTTAAATGTATTTATTTCTTTTTCCCAGTGGTTTAGCCTGTACTTTGACCAGATTCGGCCGGTGATGCTCCAGGGTCGCGGGTCAGGGGACGACCCGACGACAGAGGGCCATTTTTTCATTTCAAGCTCCGGGAGGCCGATCCACAACCCCTGCAATGACCTTAAAAGAGTCCATGCCAAGTAAGTACTATTTATGCATAGCTGTATTTTATTTCAACTTAATCTAAAGTACACAAATGTGCACATTGTCCGCTTGTTATTCTCCATTCTAATGTTGCCCTGTGTTCTAGATACAACCTTCCACCAGTGTCCAGCGGTGACGCCAGGATGGCGTTCGAGACGGCGGCAAAAAACCTGCCGGAGGTGGAGAGGAACGCGGTGGCCCGGCTGCTGGGACACACTCCCGAGACGGCCGAGAAGCACTACCGGATGCGAACCCCGGCAGACGCTTTCCTAGCGCAGCGTCTGGTTCGGCAAATTGCTCAAAAAACACGGTAAGCAATCTGAAATCTAAAGAATGAAATGATTATTATTTATAATGTTGCAACTCAAAGCAGTCATTCATAGGCACTTTCTTTATTGTTTATTCATTGATCTTGTAGACCTGAGTCTGCTGCGTCCACGAGCCGAGAGCAGAGGGCGGATGAACGGACAGCGTTCGAGTTGCTGGTCCAGTCCTGCCCTGTGACTCTGGACGGGCCTCCTCCGAAAAGGGCACGCAGACACCAGCTGTGTGCGGAGCACGAGCGTCACTGCTACGACCGCTGGCGCAGCGAGCAGCTCAAGCTCCGGGAACATCGCATCCTCGGTAAGCATCCATATACACGTTTTGAAACAATAATATGTGTCAGGGATGGACAATTACTGAAATCTCATATAACACTGTCAACACAATGGCTAATGCTGCTCATGATTTCTCTTTATAGAACATTTTGGTCGCCATCAGCCGTCTTGTTCTGTGATCAACGCCTGGATGGACAAGCAGGGCTGGACTTCCAACCTTCCACAGGCATCCCTCATACTGCGGCAGTGGGAGGCATGCGAGCAGTGAGGAATTCACCCTCAGAACTTCTCCAAATCGCTTTTTTTGGGAGGCTGTTTTAAAGAACATTTTTAAGAGGATCAACACCTGTGAAGAGACGACTCGGCGCCTGTGATGAGATTGATCTCTGCTTTAGTTTTGTTATTGTGTATACTTCTCCTTACTTTGTTTTGTATGTTTCTTGTGTATAGTTTTGTGAATTTCTGTTGTCCACTTTAATAAATTTTATATATTTTTCATACAATACAGGTGTGTTCGTTTAACTACAAAAAAACTGATTTCATTTACACACAGAAACTCTTATAGTAAATTTAGGCTCAGATTATAAAACAGGTATTTTCTTTTGTTATTTAATAAAGATATGGATATAAACATGCAAGATTTATTATTTTTACTTAAAAGAATCCCTCGACCGGGGATTTTCTTTCTTTCTTTCTTTCTTTCTTTCTTTCTTTCTTTCTTTCTTTCTTTCTTTCTTTCTTTCTTTCTTTCTTACCTTCTTTCTTTCTTTTTCTTTCTTTCTTTCTTTCTTTCTTTCTTTCTCTCTCTCCAGAGGAAAAAAAAAATGCTAGGGATTATTTGTGTTTATTTGCCCCCTCCTCTTTATTGTTTAAAGAAGGGTGTTACCATTGTGACACAACCAGAGGCAAGTTAATAAAATGTGCAAACTACATGCAGTGTGTACATATTCTTTCAGAGTGCAAAATGTGTTTCCCTTAAATTTCAATACAATTTCCCTTAAACAATTGTTTGATTTCACCAATCGACATATGCTCCCTAAACTTATGAAGTGATTCTATGTGTGTAACAGCAGTGTGCCAACTCATTAGCATTTCAATGGTGTGTGTGTGTGTGTGTGTGTGTGAGAGAGAGAGTGAGAGAGACAGAGTTGGGCTTGCTTAAGCAGCAGCTAGGTTAGCAGCTAACCCTAACCCTACAAACACATTTTGCACTCTGAAAGAATATGTACACACTGCATGTAGTTTGCACATTTTATTAACTTGCCTCTGTTTTCAGTAAACGCTGCGGGCCCAATGGAGGCCTGATGATCAGCCAGAAACGGAGCCAGCATCTACATTCACCAAATGTTAGAGTGACTGAGATAAAATAGGACTAAAATAACTTCCTACTACATATCAAGCTTTATGGGATGTGTGCAAATGAAAAAGTAGCCTTACAACAGGTCTTTCTTTGAAGCGAAACGTTTACTACTGTTTAAAGTGATGACCTGCAATGACCCTCTGTCTAACCCCTCACCCTCTTTCTAACCCCTCATTCGAACTGGCCAATCAGAGATCACCTTGCAGCCACCTGGAAAAGTGTCAAAAGTTTAAGTTCAGCCAAAAGGAGCACAACTGATGTCAAAGGTGAGACTGAACAAGAACATGTTTAATGGATTCAAAAAGTGACAGTAAAGATTTATATTCTTGGGAAAGATTTTTATTTAGGATAAACAGTTCTTTTTATTTTGTGTTCATTTGGTCAAAAACACAGGACAGGTAACATTATACACTGATCAAGTAAATACAGGCTATATATATTTGTTTTCTTTGTTTCAGTGTAAAGATGATGAGTGACGACAGTGGTGTCATGTCGTCGGGAAGTGATGCGGTAAGTTTCTATATTAAATGCTTTTTCGTTTGGTCAAATCTTAATCTTTATTAACTTTGATTTATAACAAATTCAAGCTTGTGGTAATAATTCACATTTAATTTATTTTTTCAATGTTTTTTTTCCTTCCCCAAGGCAACCACTGTGATGATAAGCCGCACTGTGGGTTCATTTTAAACACTTTAAACATTAAACAGTGCATCTGTTATAGACAGAGATTATTGTGTGATGTGCATTTGGACAGATGTTGTATTGTGTTATTTTGCAGGACAGCGAGCACACATCCTCCTCGGAGGAGATCGGAGGAGCAGGCAATATTCCTCCTCCTCCTCCTCCTCCTCCTCCTCCTCCTCCTCCTCCCCCTCCTCCTCCTCCTCCTCCCCCTCCTCCTCCTCCCAACAGCCCCAATTTGCCCCGCCATCCGCCCCGCCATCCGCCCCCTCCACAACCTCAACAGGAGGATTTTGATGAGGTAATGGACATACAGGTATCCAATATAGTCAAACTCTGTTGCAATTGTGTTAACTTTTCATTTGATTTTCATTTCTCTACAGTATTTTGCAGACAATGAAGAGGACGAGGAAGACTAGTCATTTATTTTAAATAAATATTTGTAAACATCATTATGGTCTACTCTTCTCTGTTTTCAAATACATGTCCAAATCTGTCAAGCTTTTGCAGAGATATTTGTGTGTTATAGTGGTCTTGTAACATTGAGGGTGCAGAGAACTATATAGAACTATATAAAAACTATATACAAACACGACTCACACTATAATAGCCTGGTTTTCACACACTCAACCACTGTGAAGTCTTGATTTATTCGTGCAACTCAAGCTGTGTGTACAGCGTGTCCTTGGTATTGCTTGAAGGTTGCTCAGTCTGCATCTAGAATTAATAAACATAACATTCAATATAAAATAGATATGGGCATCCAAATATACTTTAAACCTACATGTTTGCCTGTAGCTCCACATCACCATCTGGTGGAAATCTTGTGTTTTATACTGAACAGGTCCCGGAAGGGCACAGCAAACATTTAGGCATTTTACATTTAAAACATGCATATTTTTACAGGGCCTTTTTGTTTATCCACACACAAACAAGAACGTAAAGATAACTATTTAAAATACTCACAGTTTAATATTATGCAAAAAAGCAGAAAGAAAGCTTGAGATTTGAGTTAATCACAGGATTTTTGCACTAACACAGTATGAGCACAAGGACCTGTGTGACCTCGCCTTTGAACATTGACCTTTAATTTTAACTCCCTGAACCAAATAAAGAAAATTGATTAGGCACACATTCATTTAGAGGTTATAAGCTTTAAATAAACGTGGAAAACATGGCTCTTGCATGCAAATTGAATGAAAGAAAGTCATTTTAAAAGGAGATTGCAAGTTGAATTCAGGTAATGTGCTCCCATATGTTCACCATACCATTGGTGATAACTCACGTCGCCACCCGGTGGCCGTGCATATTTTTGCATGGCCTGGTTGTTTAATATTGCAGGGCCCACAGTTATATTGTTATATGTGCCTGCACCACATATAAACCTCATCTAAATCATTATTTTCCTTTTTCCCCCCATTCCGTGTTACACTTACTGAAGACAGTACACACATCAAATATGTGAGAATATTGTTTTTATACATTGTTTAGAAAGTAAAATTAAATTTTGCAGGAGAATTGAGGGTGTGTTTATTATTTGTGTGTAGAGTTCTGAGAGTGTGAGGCTTGCTTTCGGATTATGTGCTAAAACATGCAACATATCAGTGAGAAATGTCTTATTGCAAGTGATGTGACACTTTAGTGAGGATAGGCCAGCTGAAAATGGAGAAAATGTAAAAAAAAACACAGAGAGTGAGGTCAGAATGCACCCATGTATACCCAAGGGAGAGTGAAATGTCATAAAAAGGTGAGAGGTATAATTTTTTTCCCCAAATATCTACATGAAACATGCAACATATCAGTGAGAAATGTCTGATTGCAAGTGATGTGACACTTTAGTGAGGATAGGCCAGCTGAAAATGGGGAAAATGGAGGAAAAAACAAGAAAGCTTGAGAGTCATAGTTACTCCCGCCGTTTACCCGCGCTTCATTGAATTTCTTCACTTTGACATTCAGAGCACTGGGCAGAAATCACATCGCGTCAACACCCGCCGCGGGCCTTCGCGATGCTTTGTTTTAATTAAACAGTCGGATTCCCCTGGTCCGCACCAGTTCTAAGCCGGCTGCTAGGCGCCGGCCGAGGCAGCGCGCCGGGTGGGCCCCACGCCCAGACGCCCCCCCGAGAGGAGGCACCCGAGACGGAGGTCCCGACGCGAGCCGTAGCTGCGGAGATCCGCGAGAAGGGCCCGGCGCACGTCCAGAGTCGCCGCCGCGCACCGCGGCGCGTCCCCCCCCGGAGAGCCCGCCTCGGCGCCGGCGCGCCCGGGGACCCGGCCCCCCCGCCAACCGCGCCGCCGTCAGCCCCCCCCGCGAGGGGGAGACCGCCGAACGGCGGGGGAGAGGGACCGTGCACACCCGGTCGCACCGAGACCTCGGACGGGAACGGGAAGGGGCGCCGCGGGTCGGCCGCTCCCCCAGCCGCGGCTCGGGCCCAGCCCCGCTTCGCACCTCAGCCCGACCGGCCCAGCCCTTAGAGCCAATCCTTATCCCGAAGTTACGGATCTGACTTGCCGACTTCCCTTATCTGCCTTGTTCTAACACGCCAGAGGCTGTTCACCTTGGAGACCTGCTGCGGATATGGGTACGGCCCGGCGCGAGACTTACACCTTCTCCCCTGGATTTTCAAGGGCCGACGAGAGCTCACCGGACGCCGCCGGAACCGCGGCGCTTTCCAGGGCGCGGGCCCCTCTCTCGGGGCGAACCCATTCCAGGGCGCCCTGCCCTTCACAAAGAAAAGAGAACTCTTCCCGGGGCTCTCGCCAGCTTCTCCAGGTTCGTTTGCGATCTAAATCATTATTTTCCTTTTTCCCCCCATTCCGTGTTACACTTACTGAAGACAGTACACACATCAAATATGTGAGAATATTGTTTTTATACATTGTTTAGAAAGTAAAATTACATTTTGCAGGAGAATTGAGGGTGTGTTTATTATTTGTGTGTAGAGTTCTGAGAGTGTGAGGCTTGCTTTCGGATTATGTGCTAAAACATGCAACATATCAGTGAGAAATGTCTTATTGCAAGTGATGTGACACTTTAGTGAGGATAGGCCAGCTGAAAATGGAGAAAATGTAAAAAAAAACACAGAGAGTGAGGTCAGAATGCACCCATGTATACCCAAGGGAGAGTGAAATGTCATAAAAAGGTGAGAGGTATAATTTTTTTCCCCAAATATCTACATGAAACATGCAACATATCAGTGAGAAATGTCTGATTGCAAGTGATGTGACACTTTAGTGAGGATAGGCCAGCTGAAAATGGGGAAAATGGAGGAAAAAACAAGAAAGCTTGAGATTTGAGTTAATCACAGGATTTTTGCACTAACACAGTATGAGCACAAGGACCTGTGTGACCTCGACTTTGAACATTGACCTTTAATTTTAACTCCCTGAACCAAATAAAGAAAATTGATTAGGCACACATTCATTTACAGGTTATAAGCTTTAAATAAACGTGGAAAACATGGCTGTTGCATGCAAATTGAATGAAAGAAAGTCATTTTAAAAGGAGATTGCGAGTTGAATTCAGGTAATGTGCTCCCAAATGTTCACCATACCATTGCTGATAACTCACGTCGCCACCCGGTGGCCGTGCATATTTTTGCATGGCCTGGTTGTTTAATATTGCAGGGCCCACAGTTATATTGTTATATGTGCCTGCACCACATATAAACCTCATCTAAATCATTATTTTCCTTTTCCCCCCCATTCCGTGTTACACTTACTGAAGACAGTACACACATCAAATATGTGAGAATATTGTTTTTATACATTGTTTAGAAAGTAAAATTACATTTTGCAGGAGAATTGAGGGTGTGTTTATTATTTGTGTGTAGAGTTCTGAGAGTGTGAGGCTTGCTTTCGGATTATGTGCTAAAACATGCAACATATCAGTGAGAAATGTCTTATTGCAAGTGATGTGACACTTTAGTGAGGATAGGCCAGCTGAAAATGGAGAAAATGTAAAAAAAAACACAGAGAGTGAGGTCAGAATGAACCCATGTATACCCAAGGGAGAGTGAAATGTCATAAAAAGGTGAGAGGTATAATTTTTTTCCCCAAATATCTACATGAAACATGCAACATATCAGTGAGAAATGTCTGATTGCAAGTGATGTGACACTTTAGTGAGGATAGGCCAGCTGAAAATGGGGAAAATGGAGGAAAAAACAAGAAAGCTTGAGATTTGAGTTAATCACAGGATTTTTGCACTAACACAGTATGAGCACAAGGACCTGTGTGACCTCGCCTTTGAACATTGACCTTTAATTTTAACTCCCTGAACCAAATAAAGAAAATTGATTAGGCACACATTCATTTAGAGGTTATAAGCTTTAAATAAACGTGGAAAACATGGCTGTTGCATGCAAATTGAATGAAAGAAAGTCATTTTAAAAGGAGATTGCAAGTTGAATTCAGGTAATGTGCTCCCATATGTTCACCATACCATTGCTGATAACTCACGTCGCCACCCGGTGGCCGTGCATATTTTTGCAGGGCCTGGTTGTTTAATATTGCAGGGCCCACAGTTATATTGTTATATGTGCCTGCACCACAGATAAACCTCATCTAAATCATTATTTTCCTTTTTCCCCCCATTCCGTGTTACACTTACTGAAGACAGTACACACATCAAATATGTGAGAATATTGTTTTTATACATTGTTTAGAAAGTAAAATTAAATTTTGCAGGAGAATTGAGGGTGTGTTTATTATTTGTGTGTAGAGTTCTGAGAGTGTGAGGCTTGCTTTCGGATTATGTGCTAGAACATGCAACATATCAGTGAGAAATGTCTTATTGCAAGTGATGTGACACTTTAGTGAGGATAGGCCAGCTGAAAATGGAGAAAATGTAAAAAAAACACAGAGAGTGAGGTCAGAATGCACCCATGTATACCCAAGGGAGAGTGAAATGTCATAAAAAGGTGAGAGGTATAATTTTTTTCCCCAGATATCTACATGAAACATGCAACATATCAGTGAGAAATGTCTGATTGCAAGTGATGTGACACTTTAGTGAGGATAGGCCAGCTGAAAATGGGGAAAATGGAGGAAAAAACAAGAAAGCTTGAGATTTGAGTTAATCACAAGATTTTTGCACTAACACAGTATGAGCACAAGGACCTGTGTGACCTCGCCTTTGAACATTGACCTTTAATTTTAACTCCCTGAACCAGATAAAGAAAATTGATTAGGCACACATTAATTTAGAGGTTATAAGCTTTAAATAGACGTGGAAAACATGGCTGTTGCATGCAAATTGAATGAAAGAAAGTCATTTTAAAAGGAGATTACGAGTTGAATTCAGGTAATGTGCTCCCAAATGTTCACCATATCATTGCTGATAACTCACGTCGCCACCCGGTGGCCGTGCATATTTTTGCATGGCCTGGTTGTTTAATATTGCAGGGCCCACAGTTATATTGTTATATGTGCCTGCACCACATATAAACCTCATCTAAATCATTATTTTCCTTTTTCCCCCCATTCCGTGTTACACTTACTGAAGACAGTACACACATCAAATATGTGAGAATATTGTTTTTATACATTGTTTAGAAAGTAAAATTAAATTTTGCAGGAGAATTGAGGGTGTGTTTATTATTTGTGTGTAGAGTTCTGAGAGTGTGAGGCTTGCTTTCGGATTATGTGCTAAAACATGCAACATATCAGTGAGAAATGTCTTATTGCAAGTGATGTGACACTTTAGTGAGGATAGGCCAGCTGAAAATGGAGAAAATGTAAAAAAAAACACAGAGAGTGAGGTCAGAATGAACCCATGTATACCCAAGGGAGAGTGAAATGTCATAAAAAGGTGAGAGGTATAATTTTTTTCCCCAAATATCTACATGAAACATGCAACATATCAGTGAGAAATGTCTGATTGCAAGTGATGTGACACTTTAGTGAGGATAGGCCAGCTGAAAATGGGGAAAATGGAGGAAAAAACAAGAAAGCTTGAGATTTGAGTTAATCACAGGATTTTTGCACTAACACAGTATGAGCACAAGGACCTGTGTGACCTCGCCTTTGAACATTGACCTTTAATTTTAACTCCCTGAACCAAATAAAGAAAATTGATTAGGCACACATTCATTTAGAGGTTATAAGCTTTAAATAAACGTGGAAAACATGGCTGTTGCATGCAAATTGAATGAAAGAAAGTCATTTTAAAAGGAGATTGCAAGTTGAATTCAGGTAATGTGCTCCCATATGTTCACCATACCATTGCTGATAACTCACGTCGCCACCCGGTGGCCGTGCATATTTTTGCAGGGCCTGGTTGTTTAATATTGCAGGGCCCACAGTTATATTGTTATATGTGCCTGCACCACAGATAAACCTCATCTAAATCATTATTTTCCTTTTTCCCCCCATTCCGTGTTACACTTACTGAAGACAGTACACACATCAAATATGTGAGAATATTGTTTTTATACATTGTTTAGAAAGTAAAATTAAATTTTGCAGGAGAATTGAGGGTGTGTTTATTATTTGTGTGTAGAGTTCTGAGAGTGTGAGGCTTGCTTTCGGATTATGTGCTAGAACATGCAACATATCAGTGAGAAATGTCTTATTGCAAGTGATGTGACACTTTAGTGAGGATAGGCCAGCTGAAAATGGAGAAAATGTAAAAAAAACACAGAGAGTGAGGTCAGAATGCACCCATGTATACCCAAGGGAGAGTGAAATGTCATAAAAAGGTGAGAGGTATAATTTTTTTCCCCAGATATCTACATGAAACATGCAACATATCAGTGAGAAATGTCTGATTGCAAGTGATGTGACACTTTAGTGAGGATAGGCCAGCTGAAAATGGGGAAAATGGAGGAAAAAACAAGAAAGCTTGAGATTTGAGTTAATCACAAGATTTTTGCACTAACACAGTATGAGCACAAGGACCTGTGTGACCTCGCCTTTGAACATTGACCTTTAATTTTAACTCCCTGAACCAGATAAAGAAAATTGATTAGGCACACATTAATTTAGAGGTTATAAGCTTTAAATAGACGTGGAAAACATGGCTGTTGCATGCAAATTGAATGAAAGAAAGTCATTTTAAAAGGAGATTACGAGTTGAATTCAGGTAATGTGCTCCCAAATGTTCACCATATCATTGCTGATAACTCACGTCGCCACCCGGTGGCCGTGCATATTTTTGCATGGCCTGGTTGTTTAATATTGCAGGGCCCACAGTTATATTGTTATATGTGCCTGCACCACATATAAACCTCATCTAAATCATTATTTTCCTTTTTCCCCCCATTCCGTGTTACACTTACTGAAGACAGTACACACATCAAATATGTGAGAATATTGTTTTTATACATTGTTTAGAAAGTAAAATTAAATTTTGCAGGAGAATTGAGGGTGTGTTTATTATTTGTGTGTAGAGTTCTGAGAGTGTGAGGCTTGCTTTCGGATTATGTGCTAAAACATGCAACATATCAGTGAGAAATGTCTTATTGCAAGTGATGTGACACTTTAGTGAGGATAGGCCAGCTGAAAATGGAGAAAATGTAAAAAAAAAACACAGAGAGTGAGGTCAGAATGCACTCATGGCTACATGACACATGCAACATATGAGAGAGAAATGTCTGACTGGGAGTGATTTGAGACTATAGTGAGGATATTTCAGCTGAAAATGGAGAAAATGGAGGAAAAAACACCACAGAGTGAGGTCCGAATGCACCCATGGGTACGCACAGGAGAGTGAAAAGTCACAAAAAGGGTAAGAGGTGTGAATTTTTCCAAATATCTACATGACACATGCAGCATATGAGAGAGAAATGTCTGACTGGGAGTGATTTGAGACTTTTGTGAGGATATTTCTGCTGAAAATGGAGAAAATGGAGGAAAAACCACGACAGAGTGAGGTCCGAAAGCACCCATGGTAAGTTACAAAAAGGGTAAGAGGTGTGAATTTTTCCAAATATCTACATGACACGTGCAGCATATGAGAGAGAAATG
>JAROOJ010000070.1:15000-32500 GCA_030578275.1 Meda fulgida | reverse complement strand
GATTTAATGAGCCATTCGCAGTTTCACTGTACCGACCGTGTGCACTTAGACCTGCATGGCTTAATCTTTGAGACAAGCATATGCTACTGGCAGGATCAACCAGGTAAGCCGCCAGAGGATGAAGGAGAACCGCGACACGCTGGCTTCCTACACACGGGTCTCGCTCCGCTCGGGTGGGGGGGGTCGGGACCCCTCCCCCCGAGGACGGCGCGGCCGCTCATAGGGCGCGTGCGGAACCCTCCTCCGTGTGGCAGAGGGGGGTGTGTGGCCGCTGGGTCGAGGCCGTAACCGGGAAGGGTGCTTTTCGGGCGGGAGGAGGAGCGGGGCGAAAGGGGTCGGCTCGGAGACCGGGAGGGAGGTGTCGGCCACCCCTACCGTACGAACCTTCGCCCCCTCGCTTCCGCCCTCCGCCGCCGTGGCGGACTTTCGTTCTAGACGGGCCGTCTGAGTCTCCCGAGGGTCGACGCGGCCTGCTTTCCCCGGAGGGAGGCCGCGTCTGAGTTCGACGCGCAGAGCGGGGAGGAGCAAGCTGCCCAGAGCGGTCTTTCGACCGGGCAGGGGCCGTCCCCAGGCGCGTCCCAAGTTCCAATCGACCAGGCAACCCCGAAGTGACGGCCCGGAGGAGGGGGTGCGCCCCTCCGGGCCCCGGGCAACCCGGAGGCGCCCGTTTTAACCGAATTCCTTCAAAACGCTCTCGAGGCTGTCCGAGCGGGGACGTCGCTTCCCTCTTCTCGACAAAACCCCGAAGGTCCGTTTTAGGACCGTCTCGGCTCCGACGGGTGCTCCGCCGCGCCGACGCGTTCGACCGCGCCCGAGTCTGAGGCGCCCTCCCCGGGTGCCGGCCGGGGAGGCGGGTCGTAGTGGGAGTCTCGTTCGACCGCACTTTTACGGACTCAGTCCGTTTTCACGGAGGTGGGACTTTTTTCCCTCCGGGGGCGCCTACCAACACAACGCTTGCCGCCCCAGATGAAAGCATCCTCCCCAGGATGTAGGAAGCCCGGCCGATCTGCGTCCGTCACCTTGTCCGAGCGGGGCCTTTGTCCCCTCCTCGACAAAACCCCGAAGGTCCGTTTTAGGACCGTCTTTGCTCCGACGGGAGCTCCGCCGCGGGCGACGGATTCGGGCGCGCCCTGCACCGAGGCACTCTCCCTGGTCGCCACCCAGGGAGCCGCGTGTTTGTGGGAATCTCGTTCGGCCGCACTTTTACGGACCCTGTCCGTTTTTACGGAGGTGGGACTTTTTTTTCCTCCGGGGGCGGCTACCGACACAACGCTCGCCGCCCCAGATTAAAGCATCCTCCCCAGGATGTAGGAAGCCCGGCCAACCATCATCCGTCACCTTGCCCGAGCGGGGCGTCTGTCCCCTCCTCGACAAAACCCCCAAGGTCCGCTTCAGGACCGTCTTTGCTCCGACGGGAGCTCCGTCGCGGGCGACGGATTCAAAACGTGCCCGACACCGAGGCACTCTCCCCGGCCGCCACCCAGGGGAGTCGTGCGTTTCTTGGGAATGTGGTTTGATCTGGTCGTACCGCACAGTTTTCGGACACTGTCCGTTTTTTTCTCTCTTTCCGGAGGACCGGCCCTTCCTCCATCGCTTTTATTTCCTCCAGGGGTGTCTCAAGCCCCTGGGGTCGTTTCGCCCATTTGCCCGGACCGACAGAAGCATGTGGTAGCGTGTGTCCTGTGCGCACACCTCGGGGATCGACCGAGCAGCCCCGGACGGGAGGACCTCGACGCGCGGGCTTCCTACACACGGGTCTCGCTCCGCTCGGGCCTGAGCTCGAGACGGCACGGCCGCTCATAGGGCGCGCGAGGAACCGACCGTCGGGGGGGGGGAGGTGGGAGGCCTCTGGGTCGAGGCCGTAACCGGGAAGGGTGCTTTTCGAGCGGGGAGGAGCGGGGCGAAGGGTCGGGTTCGAAAGACTGGAAGGGAGGTGTCGGCCACCCCTACCGTCCGATCCTTCCCCCGCGGGCCCGCGGCCGCCACCGCCCACCGCGGACGTCCGCTTCAGACGGGCCGTCTGAGTCTCCCGAGGAGGACGCGGCCTGCTTTCCCCGGAGGGAGGCCACGTCTAAGGTCGACGCGCAGAGCGGGGTGGAGCAAGCTGCCCATAGCGGCCTTTCAGACCGGGCAGGGGCCATCCCCAGGCGCGTCCCGAGTTCCAATCGACCAGGCGACCCCCCAAAACGACGGCCCGAAGGAGGGGGTGCTCCCCTCCGGGCCCCAGGCAACCCGGAGGCGCCTGTATCCCGTTGCCTTGTCCGAGAGTGGAGTGTTGTGGTGGCTCCCTCTCCACCACAACGTGCCCGTCACCGAGGCACTCTCCCTGGTCGCCACCCAGGGAGTCGTGTCTTTCTTTGGGTATCTGGTTTGACCGCGCCTACACATTCCATAAACGTGCCTGACACCGAGGCACTCTCTCTCTCCCCGGTCGTCACCCAGGGAGTGGCGTGTATTACAGGGGAATGTGTTTTGACCGAACCGTCTCGGACTCTGACCGATTTGCTTTAGCTTTCCGGAAGGAGCGACCTGCCGCCATCGCTTTTTTTTTTTGTTTCTACTCCAGGGGTGCCCCAAGCCCCTGGAGTCGTTTCACCGTTTACCCAGACCGGTGGTTCGACAAGCATATGGTAAGTCTGAGCACACCTCGGGGATCAACCGAGTAACCCCGGACGGGAGGACCTCGCCGCGCGGGCTTCCTACACACGGGTCTCGCTCCGCTCGGGCCTGAGCCCGAGACGGCACGGCCGCTCATAGGGCGCGCGAGGAACCGACCGCCGGGGGGGAGGTGGGAGGCCTCTGGGTCGAGGCCGTAACCGGGAAGGGTGCTTTTCGGGCGGGGAGGAGCGGGGCGAAGGGTCGGGTTCGAAAGACTGGAAGGGAGGTGTCGGCCACCCCTACCGTCCGATCCTTCCCCCGCGCGCCCGCGGCCGCCACCGCCCGCCGCGGACGTCCGATTCAGACGGGCCGTCTGAGTCTCCCGAGGACGACGCGGCCTGCTTTCCCCGGAGGGAGGCCACGTCTAAGGTCGACGCGCAGAGCGGGGTGGAGCAAGCTGCCCATAGCGGCCTTTCAGACCGGGCAGGGGCCATCCCCAGGCGCGTCACAAGTTCCAATCGACCAGGCTATCCCCCAAAGCATCCCAGCATTTTGGACATAGACCAATTTTTGAGGGGGAATTTTCCTCCGGCGTGTCATCCACCACAAGCACGCCCGGGGGGTAACGCAGCTTCAACCCGGATGCGCACCGGGGAGCCTGGGTGTCCAAACCAGACCCCATTTACTGGAAGTCTCGAGCCCGCGCAGAGCGCACTTTCTCTGGGCTGAGTCAGAGCCGCTTCCCAACCCGGCCCGACCACCACGGTTCACCAAGCCGTGTGCCGACCGGAGTGCGCATCCACTCCTCGACAGAACCCCGAAGGTCCGTTTTAAGCCCGTCTGGGCTCCGGACCGAGCTCCAGGGGGTGGCGGGCAAATCTGACTCTGGCCCAGGACGGGCCACCCTCCATGGGGCTGGCCAACGAGCTCTGATAGCATGGAACTCTCCACCCAACGCACATTTTGGGACTCTGTCATTTTCAAGCGCTTTGCTTCAGAGTCAAGCCCAGAGTCATGTTCTCCAAGGGCGTTTGAGCTTTATTTGTGCCCAGGACTCCCCCACTCTGCCTGGGATGCACTTTTGATTAAAAAATCAGACCGTCTCTTTCCTGGAGGTTTCAGGTTTTTCAGAGCTCCACCATGGGGGTGGTTTGAACTCAGTCCCCAGCCAGAGCGCACCCTCTCCAGCTCTGTTCACTGCCTCGAAAGCCCTGGAGGTTGGAGGAAACCTCACCCTTTTGGACTCTATCATTTTCACAGCTTGACCCCAGAGTCATCCTCTCCATGGGTGTTTGAGCTTTTATTTGTGCCCAGGGAGACCTCTCTCCGCTCCTCTACAAAACCCCAAAGGCCCGTTTTAGGACCGTCTTCGCTCAGGACTGAGCTCCAGGGGTGGCGGGCAAATCTGAATTTGGCCCAGGACGGGCCACCCTCCCTGGGCTGGCCAACGAGCTCTGAGAGCATGGAGCTCTCTACCCAAAGCACATTTTGGGACTTTGTCATTTTCAGGCGCTTTGCTTCAGAGTCAAGCCCAGAGTCATGTTCTCCATGGGCGTTTGAGCTTTATTTGTGCCCAGGACACCCGCACCCTTCCTGGGATGCACTTTTGATTAAAAAATCAGACCGTCTCTTTCCTGGAGGTTTCAGGTTTTTCAGAGCTCCACCATGGGGGTGGTTTGAACTCAGTCCCCAGCCAGAGCGCACCCTCTCCAGCTCTGTTCACTGCCTCGAAAGCCCTGGAGGTTGGAGGAAACCTCACCCTTTTGGACTCTATCATTTTCACAGCTTGACCCCAGAGTCATCCTCTCCATGGGTGTTTGAGCTTTTATTTGTGCCCAGGGAGACCTCTCTCCGCTCCTCTACAAAACCCCAAAGGCCCGTTTTAGGACCGTCTTCGCTCAGGACTGAGCTCCAGGGGTGGCGGGCAAATCTGAATTTGGCCCAGGACGGGCCACCCTCCCTGGGCTGGCCAACGAGCTCTGAGAGCATGGAGCTCTCAACCCACCACACATTTTGGGACTCTGTCATTTTGAGGTGCTTTGCTTCAGAGTCAAGCCCAGAGTCATGTTCTCGAAGGGCGTTTGAGCTTTATTTGTGCCCAGGACACCCGCACCCTTCCTGGGGTGCGCTGTTGATAAAAATTGGACCGTCATTTCCTGGAGGTTTCCCGTTTTTCAGAGCTCCACCACGGGAGGGTTTTCAACTCGCTCCCCAGCCAGAGTGCACCCTCTCCGGCTCTGTTCACTGCATTGAAGGCCCTGGAGGTTGGAGGAAACCTCACCTTTTTAGACTCTGTCATTTTTCACAGCTTGACCCCAGAGTCATGTTCTCGGTGGGCGTTTGGGCTTTATTTGTGCCCGGGGAGGCCTCTCTCCCCTCCCCTACATAACCCCGAGGGCCCGTTTTAGGACCGTCTTCGCTCAGGACTGAGCTCCAGGGGTGGCGGGCAAATCTGAATTTGGCCCAGGACGGGCCACCCTCCCTGGGCTGGCCAATGAGCTCTGAGAGCATGGAGCTCTCTACCCACCGCACATTTTGGGACTTTGTCATTTTCAGGCGCTTTGCTTCAGAGTCAAGCCCAGAGTCATGTTCTCGAAGGGCGTTTGAGCTTTATTTGTGCCCAGGACACCCGCACCCTTCCTGGGATGCGCTTTTGATTAAAAACAGACCGTCATTTCCTGGAGGTTTCGCGTTTTTCAGAGCTCCACCACGGGGGGGGTTTCAACTCGCTCCCCAGCCAGAGTGCACCCTCTCCGGCTCTGTTCACTGCATTGAAGGCCCTGGAGGTTGGAGGAAACCTCACCTTTTTAGACTCTGTCATTTTTCATAGCTTGACCCCAGAGTCATGTTCTCGGTGGGCGTTTGGGCTTTATTTGTGCCCGGGGAGGCCTCTCTCCCCTCCCCTACATAACCCCGAGGGCCCGTTTTAGGACCGTCTTCGCTCAGGACTGAGCTCCAGGGGTGGCGGGCAAATCTGAATTTGGCCCAGGACGGGCCACCCTCCCTGGGCTGGCCAACGAGCTCTGAGAGCATGGAGCTCTCTACCCACCGCACATTTTGGGACTTTGTCATTTTCAGGCGCTTTGCTTCAGAGTCAAGCCCAGAGTCATGTTCTCCATGGGCGTTTGAGCTTTATTTGTGCCCAGGAGACCCGCACCCTTCCTGGGGTGCGCTTTTGATAAAAATTGGACCGTCATTTCCTGGAGGTTTCGCGTTTTTCAGAGCTCCACCACGGGGGGGTTTCAACTCGCTCCCCAGCCAGAGTGCACACTCTCCGGCTCTGTTCACTACATTGAAGGCCCTGGAGGTTGGAGGAAACCTCACCTTTTTAGACTCTGTCATTTTTCACAGCTTGACCCCCAGAGTCATGTTCTCGGTGGGCGTTTGGGCTTTATTTGTGCCCGGGGAGGCCTCTCTCCCCTCCCCTACATAACCCCGAAGGCCCGTTTTAGGACCGTCTTGGCTCTGGACTGAGCTCCAGGGGTCGCGGGCAAATCTGAATTTGGCCCAGGACGGGCCACCCTCCCTGGGCTGGCCAACGAGCTCTGAGAGCATGGAGCTCTCTACCCACCGCACATTTTGGGACTTTGTCATTTTGAGGCGCTTTGCTTCAGAGTCAAGCCCAGAGTCATGTTCTCCATGGGCGTTTGAGCTTTATTTGTTCCCAGGAGACCCGCACCCTTCCTGGGATGCGCTTTTGATAAAAATCAGACCGTCATTTCCTGGAGGTTTCGCGTTTTTCAGAGCTCCACCACGGGGGAGTTTGAATTCACTCCCCAGCCAGAGTGCACCCTCTCCGGCTCTGTTCACTACATTGAAGGCCCTGGAGGTTGGAGGAAACCTCACCTTTTTGGACTTTTTCATTTTCGCAGCTTGACTCCGGGAGTCATCTTCTGCATGGGTGTTTGGGCTTTATTTGTGCCCAGGGAGGCCTCTCTCCCCTCCCCTACATAACCCCGAGGGCCCGTTTTAGGACCGTCTTCGCTCAGGACTGAGCTCCAGGGGTGGCGGGCAAATCTGAATTTGGCCCAGGACGGGCCACCCTCCCTGGGCTGGCCAACGAGCTCTGAGAGCATGGAGCTCTCTACCCACCGCACATTTTGGGACTTTGTCATTTTCAGGCGCTTTGCTTCAGAGTCAAGCCCAGAGTCATGTTCTCCATGGGCGTTTGAGCTTTATTTGTGCCCAGGACACCCGCACCCTTCCTGGGGTGCGCTGTTGATAAAAATTGGACCGTCATTTCCTGGAGGTTTCGCGTTTTTCAGAGCTCCACCACGGGGGGGTTTTCAACTCGCTCCCCAGCCAGAGTGCACCCTCTCTGGCTCTGTTCACTGCATTGAAGGCCCTGGAGGTTGGAGGAAACCTCACCTTTTTAGACTCTGTCATTTTTCACAGCTTGACCCCAGAGTCATGTTCTCGGTGGGCGTTTGGGCTTTATTTGTGCCCGGGGAGGCCTCTCTCCCCTCCCCTACATAACCCCGAGGGCCCGTTTTAGGACCGTCTTCGCTCAGGACTGAGCTCCAGGGGTGGCGGGCAAATCTGAATTTGGCCCAGGACGGGCCACCCTCCCTGGGCTGGCCAACGAGCTCTGAGAGCATGGAGCTCTCTACCCACCGCACATTTTGGGACTTTGTCATTTTCAGGCGCTTTGCTTCAGAGTCAAGCCCAGAGTCATGTTCTCCATGGGCGTTTGAGCTTTATTTGTGCCCAGGACACCCGCACCCTTCCTGGGGTGCGCTGTTGATAAAAATTGGACCGTCATTTCCTGGAGGTTTCGCGTTTTTCAGAGCTCCACCACGGGGGGGGTTTCAACTCGCTCCCCAGCCAGAGTGCACCCTCTCTGGCTCTGTTCACTGCATTGAAGGCCCTGGAGGTTGGAGGAAACCTCACCTTTTTAGACTCTGTCATTTTTCACAGCTTGACCCCAGAGTCATGTTCTCGGTGGGCGTTTGGGCTTTATTTGTGCCCGGGGAGGCCTCTCTCCCCTCCTCTATATAACCCCGAAGGCCCGTTTTAGGACCGTCTTGGCTCTGGACTGAGCTCCAGGGGTCGCGGGCAAATCTGAATTTGGCCCAGGACGGGCCACCCTCCCTGGGCTGGGCAACGAGCTCTGAGCGCATGGAGCTCTGTACCCACCGCACATTTTGGGACTTTGTCATTTTGAGGCGTTTTGCTTCAGAGTCAAGCCCAGAGTCATGTTCTCCATGGGCGTTTGAGCTTTATTTGTTCCCAGGAGACCCGCACCCTTCCTGGGATGCGCTTTTGATAAAAATCAGACCGTCATTTCCTGGAGGTTTCGCGTTTTTCAGAGCTCCACCACGGGGGAGTTTCAACTCACTCCCCAGCCAGAGTGCACCCTCTCCGGCTCTGTTCACTACATTGAAGGCCCTGGAGGTTGGAGGAAACCTCACCTTTTTAGACTCTTTCATTTTCGCAGCTTGACCCCGGAGTCATCTTCTCGGTGGGCGTTTGGGCTTTATTTGTGCCCAGGGAGGCCTCTCTCCCCTCCTCTATATAACCCCGAAGGCCCGTTTTAGGACCGTCTTGGCTCTGGACTGAGCTCCAGGGGTCGCGGGCAAATCTGAATTTGGCCCAGGACGGGCCACCCTCCCTGGGCTGGCCAACGAGCTCTGAGAGCATGGAGCTCTCTACCCACCGCACATTTTGGGACTTTGTCATTTTGAGGCGCTTTGCTTCAGAGTCAAGCCCAGAGTCATGTTCTCCATGGGCGTTTGAGCTTTATTTGTTCCCAGGAGACCCGCACCCTTCCTGGGATGCGCTTTTGATAAAAATCAGACCGTCATTTCCTGGAGGTTTCGCGTTTTTCAGAGCTCCACCACGGGGGAGTTTGAACTCACTCCCCAGCCAGAGTGCACCCTCTCCGGCTCTGTTCACTACATTGAAGGCCCTGGAGGTTGGAGGAAACCTCACCTTTTTGGACTTTTTCATTTTCGCAGCTTGACTCCGGGAGTCATCTTCTGCATGGGTGTTTGAGCTTTTATTTTTGCCCAGGGAGGCCTCTCTCCCCTCCTCTATATAACCCCGAAGGCCCGTTTTAGGACCGTCTTGGCTCTGGACTGAGCTCCAGGGGTCGCGGGCAAATCTGAATTTGGCCCAGGACGGGCCACCCTCCCTGGGCTGGCCAAAGAGCTCTGAGAGCATGGAGCTCTCTACCCACCGCACATTTTGGGACTTTGTCATTTTGAGGCGCTTTGCTTCAGAGTCAAGCCCAGAGTCATGTTCTCCATGGGCGTTTGAGCTTTATTTGTTCCCAGGAGACCCGCACCCTTCCTGGGATGCGCTTTTGATAAAAATCAGACCGTCATTTCCTGGAGGTTTCGCGTTTTTTCAGAGCTCCACCACGGGGGAGTTTGAACTCACTCCCCAGCCAGAGTGCACCCTCTCCGGCTCTGTTCACTACATTGAAGGCCCTGGAGGTTGGAGGAAACCTCACCTTTTTGGACTTTTTCATTTTCGCAGCTTGACTCCGGGAGTCATCTTCTGCATGGGTGTTTGAGCTTTTATTTTTGCCCAGGGAGGCCTCTCTCCCCTCCTCTATATAACCCCGAAGGCCCGTTTTAGGACCGTCTTGGCTCTGGACTGAGCTCCAGGGGTCGCGGGCAAATCTGAATTTGGCCCAGGACGGGCCACCCTCCCTGGGCTGGCCAAAGAGCTCTGAGAGCATGGAGCTCTCTACCAACCGCACATTTTGGGACTTTGTCATTTTGAGGCGCTTTGCTTCAGAGTCAAGCCCAGAGTCATGTTCTCCATGGGCGTTTGAGCTTTATTTGTTCCCAGGAGACCCGCACCCTTCCTGGGATGCGCTTTTGATAAAAATCAGACCGTCACTTCCTGGAGGTTTCGCGTTTTTCAGAGCTCCACCACGGGGGAGTTTGAACTCACTCCCCAGCCAGAGTGCACCCTCTCCGGCTCTGTTCACTACATTGAAGGCCCTGGAGGTTGGAGGAAACCTCACCTTTTTGGACTTTTTCATTTTCGCAGCTTGAGTCCGGGAGTCATCTTCTGCATGGGTGTTTGAGCTTTTATTTTTGCCCAGGGAGGCCTCTCTCCCCTCCTCTATATAACCCCGAAGGCCCGTTTTAGGACCGTCTTGGCTCTGGACTGAGCTCCAGGGGTCGCGGGCAAATCTGAATTTGGCCCAGGACGGGCCACCCTCCCTGGGCTGGCCAAAGAGCTCTGAGAGCATGGAGCTCTCTACCCACCGCACATTTTGGGACTTTGTCATTTTGAGGCGCTTTGCTTCAGAGTCAAGCCCAGAGTCATGTTCTCCATGGGCGTTTGAGCTTTATTTGTTCCCAGGAGACCCGCACCCTTCCTGGGATGCGCTTTTGATAAAAATCAGACCGTCATTTCCTGGAGGTTTCGCGTTTTTTCAGAGCTCCACCACGGGGGAGTTTGAACTCACTCCCCAGCCAGAGTGCACCCTCTCCGGCTCTGTTCACTACATTGAAGGCCCTGGAGGTTGGAGGAAACCTCACCTTTTTGGACTTTTTCATTTTCGCAGCTTGACTCCGGGAGTCATCTTCTGCATGGGTGTTTGAGCTTTTATTTTTGCCCAGGGAGGCCTCTCTCCCCTCCTCTATATAACCCCGAAGGCCCGTTTTAGGACCGTCTTGGCTCTGGACTGAGCTCCAGGGGTCGCGGGCAAATCTGAATTTGGCCCAGGACGGGCCACCCTCCCTGGGCTGGCCAACGAGCTCCGAGAGCATGGAGCTCTCTACCCACCGCACATTTTGGGACTCTGCCATTTTCAGGTGCTTTGCTTCAGAGTCAAGCCCAGAGTCATGTTCTTCATGGTCGTTTGAGCTTTATTTGTGCCCAGGGAGACCTCTCTCCCCTCCTCTACATAACCCCGAGGGCCCGTTTTAGGACCGTCTTCGCTCAGGACCGAGCTCCAGGGGTGGCGGGCAAATCTGAATTTGGCCCAGGACGGGCCACCCTCCCTGGGCTGGCCAACGAGCTCTGAGAGCATGGAGCTCTCTACCCACCGCACATTTTGGGACTCTGTCATTTTGAGGGGCTTTGCTTCAGAGTCAAGCCCAGAGTCATGTTCTCCATTGGCGTTTGAGCTTTAACTGTTCCCAGGAGACCCGCACCCTTCCTGGGATGCGCTTTTGATAAAAATCAGACCGTCATTTCATGGAGGTTTCGCGTTTTTCAGAGCTCCACCACGGGGGAGTTTGAACTCACTCCCCAGCCAGAGTGCACACTCTCCGGCTCTGTTCACTACATTGAAGGCCCTGGAGGTTGGAGGAAACCTCACCTTTTTGGACTTTTTCATTTTCGCAGCTTGAGTCCGGGAGTCATCTTCTGCATGGGTGTTTGAGCTTTTATTTTTGCCCAGGGAGGCCTCTCTCCCCTCCTCTATATAACCCCGAAGGCCCGTTTTAGGACCGTCTTGGCTCTGGACTGAGCTCCAGGGGTCGCGGGCAAATCTGAATTTGGCCCAGGACGGGCCACCCTCCCTGGGCTGGCCAAAGAGCTCTGAGAGCATGGAGCTCTCTACCCACCGCACATTTTGGGACTTTGTCATTTTGAGGCGCTTTGCTTCAGAGTCAAGCCCAGAGTCATGTTCTCCATGGGCGTTTGAGCTTTATTTGTTCCCAGGAGACCCGCACCCTTCCTGGGATGCGCTTTTGATAAAAATCAGACCGTCATTTCCTGGAGGTTTCGCGTTTTTTCAGAGCTCCACCACGGGGGAGTTTGAACTCACTCCCCAGCCAGAGTGCACCCTCTCCGGCTCTGTTCACTACATTGAAGGCCCTGGAGGTTGGAGGAAACCTCACCTTTTTGGACTTTTTCATTTTCGCAGCTTGACTCCGGGAGTCATCTTCTGCATGGGTGTTTGAGCTTTTATTTTTGCCCAGGGAGGCCTCTCTCCCCTCCTCTATATAACCCCGAAGGCCCGTTTTAGGACCGTCTTGGCTCTGGACTGAGCTCCAGGGGTCGCGGGCAAATCTGAATTTGGCCCAGGACGGGCCACCCTCCCTGGGCTGGCCAACGAGCTCCGAGAGCATGGAGCTCTCTACCCACCGCACATTTTGGGACTCTGCCATTTTCAGGTGCTTTGCTTCAGAGTCAAGCCCAGAGTCATGTTCTTCATGGTCGTTTGAGCTTTATTTGTGCCCAGGGAGACCTCTCTCCCCTCCTCTACATAACCCCGAGGGCCCGTTTTAGGACCGTCTTCGCTCAGGACCGAGCTCCAGGGGTGGCGGGCAAATCTGAATTTGGCCCAGGACGGGCCACCCTCCCTGGGCTGGCCAACGAGCTCTGAGAGCATGGAGCTCTCTACCCACCGCACATTTTGGGACTCTGTCATTTTGAGGGGCTTTGCTTCAGAGTCAAGCCCAGAGTCATGTTCTCCATTGGCGTTTGAGCTTTAACTGTTCCCAGGAGACCCGCACCCTTCCTGGGATGCGCTTTTGATAAAAATCAGACCGTCATTTCATGGAGGTTTCGCGTTTTTCAGAGCTCCACCACGGGGGAGTTTGAACTCACTCCCCAGCCAGAGTGCACACTCTCCGGCTCTGTTCACTACATTGAAGGCCCTGGAGGTTGGAGGAAACCTCACCTTTTTGGACTTTTTCATTTTCGCAGCTTGAGTCCGGGAGTCATCTTCTGCATGGGTGTTTGAGCTTTTATTTTTGCCCAGGGAGGCCTCTCTCCCCTCCTCTATATAACCCCGAAGGCCCGTTTTAGGACCGTCTTGGCTCTGGACTGAGCTCCAGGGGTCGCGGGCAAATCTGAATTTGGCCCAGGACGGGCCACCCTCCCTGGGCTGGCCAAAGAGCTCTGAGAGCATGGAGCTCTCTACCCACCGCACATTTTGGGACTTTGTCATTTTGAGGCGCTTTGCTTCAGAGTCAAGCCCAGAGTCATGTTCTCCATGGGCGTTTGAGCTTTATTTGTTCCCAGGAGACCCGCACCCTTCCTGGGATGCGCTTTTGATAAAAATCAGACCGTCATTTCCTGGAGGTTTCGCGTTTTTTCAGAGCTCCACCACGGGGGAGTTTGAACTCACTCCCCAGCCAGAGTGCACCCTCTCCGGCTCTGTTCACTACATTGAAGGCCCTGGAGGTTGGAGGAAACCTCACCTTTTTGGACTTTTTCATTTTCGCAGCTTGACTCCGGGAGTCATCTTCTGCATGGGTGTTTGAGCTTTTATTTTTGCCCAGGGAGGCCTCTCTCCCCTCCTCTATATAACCCCGAAGGCCCGTTTTAGGACCGTCTTGGCTCTGGACTGAGCTCCAGGGGTCGCGGGCAAATCTGAATTTGGCCCAGGACGGGCCACCCTCCCTGGGCTGGCCAACGAGCTCCGAGAGCATGGAGCTCTCTACCCACCGCACATTTTGGGACTCTGCCATTTTCAGGCGCTTTGCTTCAGAGTCAAGCCCAGAGTCATGTTCTTCATGGGCGTTTGAGCTTTATTTGTGCCCAGGGAGACCTCTCTCCCCTCCTCTATATAACCCCGAGGGCCCGTTTTAGGACCGTCTTCGCTCAGGACCGAGCTCCAGGGGTGGCGGGCAAATCTGAATTTGGCCCAGGACGGGCCACCCTCCCTGGGCTGGCCAACGAGCTCTGAGAGCATGGAGCTCTCTACCCACCGCACATTTTGGGACTCTGTCATTTTGAGGGGCTTTGCTTCAGAGTCAAGCCCAGAGTCATGTTCTCCATTGGCGTTTGAGCTTTAACTGTTCCCAGGAGACCCGCACCCTTCCTGGGATGCGCTTTTGATAAAAATCAGACCGTCATTTCATGGAGGTTTCGCGTTTTTCAGAGCTCCACCACGGGGGAGTTTGAACACACTCCCCAGCCAGAGTGCACCCTCTCCTGCTCTGTTCACTGCCTCGAAGGCCCTGGAGGTTGGAGGGAACCGCAACTATTTGGATTTCGTCATTTTTCACAGCTTGACCCCAGAGTCATGTTCTCCATGGGTGTTTGAGCTTTTATTTTTGCCCAGGGAGAGTCTGCCCAGGGAGACCTCTCTCCCCTCCTCTATATAACCCCGAAGGCCCGTTTTAGGACCGTCTTCGCTCAGGACTGAGCTCCAGGGGTGGCGGGCAAATCTGAATTTGGCCCAGGACGGGCCACCCTCCCTGGGCTGGCCAACAAGCTCTGAGAGCATGGAGCTCTCTACCCACCGCACATTTTGGGACTTTGTCAGTTTGAGGCGCTTTGCTTCAGAGTCAAGCCCAGAGTCATGTTCTCCATTGGCGTTTGAGCTTTAATTGTTCCCAGGAGACCCGCACCCTTCCTGGGATGCGCTTTTGATAAAAATCAGCCCGTCTTTTCCTGGAGGTTTCACGTTTTTTCAGAGCTCCACCATGGGGTCCGTGGCTCGGGGACCCGGCCGCCCACTGGCGCCAGGCTCGGCACGGAGCAGGGTCTCGGCGGGCCCCTTCCAACGAGCCCGCCCCCTACCTCCGGGGCCACCGGGTCCCGGAGAAACGGGGCCCGACAGGACGAGGCGCGCCTCGGAAGGAAAGGTCCCGGGGGCTCGGGGAGCCGGGGTCCGAGAGGGCCCGGGGCCACCCCCCGGCACCCGAAAGGGCGAGCCGCTGGGACCTCCCCTTCGCGAGATACGGGCTGTTTCGTCCAAAAGTCCCCTGCGCGTGACCGGGCCTGTCCCGGGACCGGAAGGGCCCAGCGGCTCGGGAAGCCGGGTGTCCGGGGCACCCGCGGGGACCCTACTTCTCCCGCCGTCCCGAGCCGCTGGGCCCTCCCGGTCCCGAGATACGGCCACTTCCTGTCCGGCTTTGACCGGGCGTAACTCGGAGAGGAAGCCGAGTTGGGGCGTGAGATTCTGGGCGTGGGTGGGGTCCTTGGACGACCCCACGCCGGGGGTGTACGGAGCCCCAACTCGGCTCGGTTCCGGAGATGCGGTCACTTCCTGTCCGGCTTCGAGCGGGCGTAACTCGAAAAGCAAGCCGAGTTGGGGCTCCATACTCGGGGTGTGGGGGGCGCTCGAGGAGACCCCCCTGTGCCCAGAGCATGGAGCCACGACTCGGCCTGGTTCCAGAGATACACCAGCTTGGAGTTTGAACTTTGACCGGGCGTAACTCGAAAAGCAAGCCGAGTTGGGGCTCCAAACTCGGGGCGTGGGGGGTGCTCGAGGAGACCCCCCTGTGCCCAGAGTAAGGAGCCACGACTCGGCCTGGTCCCAGAGATACACCAGTTCAAACTAACCCATAGACTCTGCTTGAGCCTACCTTAAGAGAGTCATAGTTACTCCCTGTCCAGCTTTGACCGGGCGCAACTCGAAAAGTAAGCAGAGTTGGGGCTCCATACTCGGGGCGTGGGGGGTGCTCGAGGAGACCCCCCTGTGCCCAGAGTATGGAGCCACGACTCGGCCTGGTTCCAGAGATACACCAGCTTGGAGTTTGAACTTTGACCGGGCGTAACTCGAAAAGCAAGCCGAGTTGGGGCTCCATACTCGGGGCGTGGGGGGTGCTCGAGGAGACCCCCCTGTGCCCAGAGCATGGAGCCACGACTCGGCCTGGTTCCAGAGATACACCAGCTTGGAGTTTGAACTTTGACCGGGCGTAACTCGAAAAGCAAGCCGAGTTGGGGCTCCATACTCGGGGCGTGGGGGGTGCTCGAGGAGACCCCCCTGTGCCCAGAGTATGGAGCCACGACTCGGCTTCGTCAATGAGATACACCAGTTCAAACTTGCCCATAGACTCTGCTTGACCCTACCTTAAGAGAGTGACAGTTACTCCCTAGCTTTACCCGAGTCTGGGAACAGGGACTTTGGGCGTGGGGGAGCACCACGGCCATCACCCCTGCCGCGTCAGGGCACCCGGGGCCTGGCCGCTGACCCCCAACGCGCTTTGACCGGGTGGAACTCCCCCCAAAAAATGTCAACATTTAAAAAAAATTAAATAAAAAAAATAAGCCGAGTTGGGGCTCCATACTCAGGGCGTGGGGGGACCCCTAGGAGACCCCCCTGTGCCCAGAGTATGGAGCCACCACTCGGCTTCGCCACTGAGATACACCCGTTCAAACTCGCCCATAGACTCTGCTTGAGCCTACCTTAAGAGAGTGACAGTTACTCCCTAGCTTTACCCGACTCTGGGAACCGGGACTTTGGGCGTGGGGGAGCACCACGGCCATCACCCCTGCCGCGTCAGGGCACCCGGGGCCTGGCCGCTGACCCCCAACGCGCTTTGACCGGGTGGAACTCCCCCAAAAAATGTCAACATTTAAAAAATTTTTTTTTAAAAAAATAAGCCGAGTTGGGGCTCCATACTCAGGGCGTGGGGGGACCCCTAGGAGACCCCCCTGTGCCCAGAGTATGGAGCCACAACTCGGCTTCGCCACTGAGATACACCCGTTCAAACTCGCCCATAGACTCTGCTTGAGCCTACCTTAAGAGAGTCATAGTTACTCCCTAGCTTTACCCGACTCTTATGGAACAGGGACTTTGGGCGTGGGGGAGCACCACGGCCATCACCCCTGCCGCGTCAGGGCACCCGGGGCCTGGCCGCTGACCCCCATCGCGCTTTGACCGGGTGGAACTCCCCCAAAAAAATGTCAACATTTAAAAAAAAATAAAAAAATAAATAAGCCGAGTTGGGGCTCCATACTCAGGGCGTGGGGGGACCCCTAGGAGACCCCCCTGTGCCCAGAGTATGGAGCCACAACTCGGCTTCGCCGCTGAGATACACCCGTTCAAACTCGCCCATAGACTCTGCTTGAGCCTACCTTAAGAGAGTCATAGTTACTCCCTAGCTTTACCCGACTCTGGGAACCGGGACTTTGGGCGTGGGGGAGCACCACGGCCATCACCCCTGCCGCGTCAGGGCACCCGGGGCCTGGCCGCTGACCCCCATCGCGCTTTGACCGGGTGGAACTGCCAAAAAAAATGTCAACATTTAAAAAAAAATTTAAAAAAAAAATAAGCCGAGTTGGGGCTCCACACTCAGGGCGTGGGGGGACCCCTAGGAGACCCCCCTGTGCCCAGAGTATGGAGCCACAACTCGGCTTCGCCACTGAGATACACCCGTTCAAACTCGCCCATAGACTCTGCTTGAGCCTACCTTAAGAGAGTCATAGTTACTCCCTAGCTTTACCCGACTCTTTTGGAACAGGGACTTTGGGCGTGGGGGAGCACCGTGGCCATCACCCCTGCCGCGTCAGGGCACCCGGGGCCTGGCCGCTGACCCCCATCGCGCTTTGACCGGGTGGAACTCCCCAAAAAAAATGTCAACATTTAAAAAAAATTAAATAAAAAAAATAAGCCGAGTTGGGGCTCCATACTCAGGGCGTGGGGGACCCCTAGGAGACCCCCCTGTGCCCAGAGTATGGAGCCACAACTCGGCTTCGCCACTGAGATACACCCGTTCAAACTCGCCCATAGACTCTGCTTGAGCCTACCTTAAGAGAGTCATAGTTACTCCCTAGCTTTACCCGAGTCTGGGAACCGGGACTTTGGGCGTGGGGGAGCACCACGGCCATCACCCCTGCCGCGTCAGGGCACCCGGGGCCTGGCCGCTGACCCCCATCGCGCTTTGACCGGGTGGAACTGCCAAAAAAAATGTCAACATTTAAAAAAAAATTTAAAAAAAAATAAGCCGAGTTGGGGCTCCACACTCAGGGCGTGGGGGGACCCCTAGGAGACCCCCCTGTGCCCAGAGTATGGAGCCACAACTCGGCTTCGCCGCTGAGATACACCCGTTCAAACTCGCCCATAGACTCTGCTTGAGCCTACCTTAAGAGAGTCATAGTTACTCCCTAGCTTTACCCGACTCTGGGAACCGGGACTTTGGGCGTGGGGGAGCACCACGGCCATCACCCCTGCCGCGTCAGGGCACCCGGGGCCTGGCCGCTGACCCCCATCGCGCTTTGACCGGGTGGAACTCCCAAAAAAAATTTCAACATT